>JAJIBD010004431.1:0-241230 GCA_021461705.1 Cryptotis parvus | reverse complement strand
CTTAACCATAGAATGTACAAATGGAGCACTGGTCGGTCAGCTGGGGGTATAATGTAGAAGGATAAACCAGCAAGCAGAGGAAAATGGTCCAAGGCTCCCAAGGCTGATGCTTTAAAAAATCTTTTATTAAACATGGTGATTTATAACGAATAAAGTTTTTTCACAATACAGTTGTTAGACAGACTCAGCATGCAACAACAATCCCACCACCAATGTGTTCCCACCACCAAAGATGCTCATTTCTCACCCACTCCCCATCTCCATTCCTGCTCCCTTAGCCGGCACTAATTATAGTGAACATTACAGCCCATAAATGGGAATGGTATTGATGAAGTCATGACTTTTTTCTAGCTTGTCATGGGTTAATCTGGCTGATTTCTGTTGTTGGATTAACTTTCTGAGTTTCTAGAATGTAGCTGGTTTCTAGTAGTCAACCCCAAACCCTCGACCACTGCACCATGGACAACACTTATTTCAAATTTTTCTCAACCTCTGCTTGAGCTTGTCCTAAGCATACACTGAATAATCTGTTATATATTGCTTGTTGGGGCTAGTCCTCTAAATACAGTCGATGAGTATATTCTTAGATGAAAGTCAATAGAAATTATTACATCTCGACTGGATCCATTGTACCATTTGGGCCCCCTGAAGGCTGATACTTCTGATTTCCTTTTCACATGGTGTGATCATTTCTAGCATTCCAAATGGTGCCAAGGACACAAAAACATCGAGGATGACTAATGTCATCAGCAAGGCAGAGAGAAAACCCCGTGGATATAAGGGCCTGGATGATGAACATGGCCACTCCTGCCAAGAACCATGAGGAGGGGGGAAAGGCAACAGTGAGAAGTCATTAACTTATAGCAAATATGTGAGAGACTGAAGGAGATGTAGAGGGTAATGGCGATAGTGATCGTGGTGGTGGTGGTGATTGGTGATGGTGGTATATCTGTGTATGTGAGAGAGAGAGAGAGAAAGAGGGAGAGAAATTGAAACTACTCTAGGGCGCAACAAACTTCTTGGAGAAAGTGATACTAGATGGGTGAGAATTACTTGGACTAACATGCAGAAAAAATAAGATAAAATAGTATATGTGAGTTTAAGAGAGGTAAGCTGTGCTTTTCAGTGGGTCAGTGTCCATTTTTCTCTACCCTGAAATGGGAGTAAGAAAAGTCTCCCCGCTAAAACTTCTTGTGAGGACTGAGAAAATGGTTACAACAAAACTGGCAAGAGACAGTAATAACATGGTAATTACTGGGAAATTTTCATATTCTTCTAAATATATTTCTACTGAAAAAAAAAAAAAGGGTTTTTACTTCACACACACAAAGGAAAAATATATGAATGTAAAACACAAGAAGAAGAAAGTTTGGGAAGAGATAAAGTCTCACAAGAAAGGGAAAAATTTTTTTCAGTCACTTATGCCAAATTTTAAAAAATCACCAGAAAGTTAAAGGTTAAGTTCAATTTTAAAGGTTAAGTTCCAAGTTAAATTCAATTGTACAAATCGAAGTTAATTTTAGAACATGTAAATATAAACAATATCACAAATTATTTTTAAGAACTGTACTCTGGTGTCTCTTTTCTAAGCTTAAATGGAGAACCACAACTATAATTCGATTAGTATTACAAGAGGCAGGATGGAGAGTTGTGTAGTGGGCAAGACGTTTGCATCGCATGACCTGGGTTCAATTCCTGGCACTGCATATGGACCCTGAACTCAAGCACAGACAATCCTGAGACTAGAACTCGGAGCACTGGTTGCGTGTGTCCCACTCTCCAAAACCAAAGCAATATATACACATATGTACATATACATATGAATTGTTTGATTCTCATATTTTTTTCTCTTCATCTCAAAAGACATATACATATATATATATATATATATATATATATATATAAACATATGGTCAGACTTCTTCGTCAAGATCCTGAACGAACGGTTTGAGGCTCTTCGTATTCCTGAAGCAAGCAGATGCCATTGAGCTACACTGGCACATGATAGGGTCAAATGGAAGCGTTACTGGCGCCCACTCGAGCAAATCAATGAATAACGGGATGTCAAGTGATCAAGTAATCAAGTGATACAGTAGTTTACTATATCACTTATCACTCATCTTCCCGTTGTTCATTGATTTGCTCAAGTGGGCGCCAGTAACGCCTCCATTCGTCCCTGCTGTGCACAATTGTAGCCCAATGGCATCTGCTCACCCAGGGACATGAAAGCCTCAAACCACTCATTCAGGTTTTTGATGAAGAAGTCTGACCATCTCATAGGTGGGCTACCACACGTTCTCTTGACATCCCATGGAATCTAGTCAGTAACAGCTCTAGTCCAGCAGTCGACCCTCAATCGCATTATGTGTCCAGCCCAGCTGATTTTCATCATCTTGGCAAATGAGACAGATATGATATTTAAAATAAAATGTGCAACATCCTATTTTATTTATATGGGGAGAAAGAAGAGTTGTCTTCAGCCAGATATACTATATTTTGTCTGTTTCTGGACCATACCTAGTGACTGATGCTCAGGGCTTACTTCTTCCTGGCTCTGTGCTCAGGGATGGCTCCTGGCAGGCTGTGGGGAACTCTATGTGGCGCAGTTCAGCTGCATGCAAGGCAAGTACCTCCTCTGAGTAAAGTATAGCACAGTTCCTATCATGGCTATTTTTTAAAAGTAGACTTCAATCAAAACACTCTGTAACTTCAGAAAATAGACCGCATGAGGTGACACCACATAACTAGGGTTTTTCCCGATGGCTTTAGTGGAGGGATCATTTATAACACTGAAATTTCATATGAATTGTTTGATTCTCATGTTTTCTCTCTTCATCTGACAGATTTAAGAGCTTTCTTTCCCCAGAAAATGAATACGTTTCATTTGTACAAAACTATTTTTCATCTGTTTCTAACTTCTCATTTTTTTTTCATAGAAAAAGCTTGCTTTTTCCTTGTCCTTTTTTTTTATATCCCACAATTTCTATTTCTACTTGGCGGGCATTGAGTATGTTAAGATTTGAACAAATTGTCTCCTAATTCAGGATTTAGGGGAACTTTGGAAGATTCTTGTATACTGACTTCTTATAAATCGTAGAAACTACGTCTGGCTTTGGACTGTGATTTCCCTATCACAATCTATTTTATTCTTTCCTCATCATTTAAAATCTCCTTATCTGGAGCCTTTGCAGAGCATCTCTAACATGAGGAACAGATGAAGTTTGCTTTTGCGAGCCATTCATCACCTCAGAGAAGTTTTTGTTAGTATTTTCTTTGGTAAATCATTTTATTATTGTGAGGTGCCTTGGGATACCGGATGATAATAGGCTATATAAATGATTTTGCCCTATATTTGTGTTGTATATACTTTATTGTAATAGCACGCTCGGGTCAAAAGCAGCCAATATTATTCCGATTAATTCCTGTCTAGACACTCATAAATTGTCCTTTAATTTGCAGAGAGAAAACGAAGTCACATGAAGCATAACCTTTTGCTGCAAAAAAAAAAAAAAAAAAAAACCCACACCTGGTTTTTCTGGGCCAGAGGAAACCCACCTCCCTCTGTCCTTCAAAGCAGCAAATCTTGCTGTTACAAGGGTGAGTCTTGCTTGCTCTCTGTTCAGCCCAGGTAGGCAGCCAAGGCCTGCTGCTTCTCAAAAGGAAAACACAAAGCTTAATCCCCCAACACAGTTTCAGACAAACACACATTTTATTTACTCATATTCATCTCCGCAGAGAAAGGTAGAGATGGGGGGGAGAGGGGAGAGAAAGGAGGCGAAAATAGCTTGCTTAATCCCAATACTAACACAATATTGATTCACATTCATGTTCTATATTTATTGACGTGCATTGCATTCAATGGGGGATATCTTTTAGGCTGGAGCATTCAGGGAAAGGCACAGTCACACCACGGAAAGCCAGGAGGCTCACGGTTCCTACAGACCTAATTTTATGTAATGTAAACCTTTTCAAACACAGCTCAGGGGAGTTGGAAATGCATGTCCTAATGAAAAGCCAAATGCATACCAAATGGATTTATCTTCAAGCTAATTATGGCGGCAACCTATCTGTCCTCAAAGTCCACCATTATTTCGAAACTTGTATAACAAAATTAACTTCTTGGGCTTTGCCGCGGCTTTCTGTATATCTCATTAACCAACTGCAAATGCGTTTGTGCTGGGGAGCATAGAACGGGGTTTTGTTTTGTGACATCAAGTGTTCAGTGTTTTGAAATTATGCAGGTGGCGTGTAATGCTCGAGGCTAACTATATACAGAGCTGGAGTATATATTGAACACCAGACAGCATATACGTATTGCTAGCATATGGCTTCTGCAAGAAGAAAGTAGATATGAAAAACACCGCACTTTTCTTTTGGCCCCTTGGAGAATTTTATTGCCTGGTGGCAGCTGTATTTAATAAAATATTAGTAGCCACTTGAGGTTTAAAGGTGTAACACAATTCCATTTCAATATAACAATTCCATAAATTCAAATAAGGAAACTTCACAGAAGCAAGATATGGCTATAATTTTTTTAAGATCCTTGGTATGTACTTTCAAAAAAACAAAGTTAAGAGACTCTACCTTTCTTTCGTCAATCTATAAGTTAGGATTTTGGTGATTGTTATATGTTTGAAAGTCGAAAGTCATTCTAGAAATCTGCATCGTCGAGACACATGGGTTAATTTTTTTTTAAATTCATCCGCCCACTCTCTGCAAATACATTTTCTTCCTGCCCTTAAATGCTTCTTAAATGCCCTTCATCTTCCCAGACCTATCAAATATGTAGCTGTTCCTAGGCTGCTGTCAGGCACCCTATAATTTTTAACTTTATTGTTATTTGCAAGTTGATAAAGAAACAATACGCCACCTTACTCACCTTGCCTCATCTATTCTGGCATAACCAGAGAGACAGAGATACAAATGAACTGAGAAGCTGTGGGGGAAAGAGCGTGGGTGGTCTCCAAACTTGATTGATGAAGTTTTTAGAGGAGCAGGAGGGACGTGGTGCCATTATAGATACCCAGCACAGAATCGGGAGGAAAGAGCATGTGGAAAGACTCAGACTGGAGAGAGCCAACACAGAATGGGAATCTGAGTGGGGCCAGAGCACAGGCAAAACTGGGTCATCCTCCAGCTGAACACAGCCTGCCCCAGAGACTTAGTTGCTTCATGCTGTTTTCAGTATGATAGCTGGTTGTTTCAGTGGATCTTACATACTCTTTCTAGTTTGTCATCGTGCTGAAGAACTTGAACCTGAGACTCTAGGTCAACTCCCTGAGGGATGAAAGGAAGGACAGCGGAGGGAGAAGAGTAGCCCAGAGCTCAGGGAAAGAGAAAAAATTTTTAGACACTAACTTTGCAGTGTAGACATTAATCTCCGTGACCAAGGAGGGTTTGTAAATGTGGCATAATATTCATTTAAAGACTTTTGGGAACAGTGTCGAGAATGGTATGGGTGGAGAAATGTACAGGGAGTTCCGATCAGGTATACCAATATTTCTATAGATATATATGAGTGGAGGAGTGGGCTACACCCAGAGGTACTCAGGGCTTAACTTCTGGCTTTGTGTTTAGGAGAGACACCTGGTGGCACCCAGGGGCCATCTATGATACCAGGGTTGGCTGCATGCAAGGCAAGTGATAGAACCCCTGTACTATCTCTCCAGCACCAGCTCAGATATATTTTGAAACAGCTCCAGCATTCCTAGCTGAAGGCAGCATCAGGGGTCCATAAATAGGGTGATATTTATGGGTGTATTGTTGAAGTGGAACAAAAAGGAAGGTAAAATCTTAAGGTTAAGTGCCCTTGCAATGTAACTTCAGACATGCCAGACTAAGGAGGCAAACGAAGCAAAGAGAAAGTCCAATGGGGACAAAGGCGGTAAGAATTACACAGACAGATGATGGACTCAGAAATGGTGTGTGTGTGCACGCGCACGTGTGTGCATGTGCGTGTGTGTGTGTATAAAACCACTGTCTGCAAGAAATTGGGGTTGAATGAGGTAGAGGACAATGAATGTCATACGCTTTTGTGACTTAGGCCCAAAACCCAACAAAACAATGTTTTACTGGAAAGAAGATCTAGGGTGATCCACAAACTCAGTGCTTGGACAACACATCCATCATGACATTAGGAGGAAAACATTCCAGAAATACTGACACGTGGATTCATACCTTTCTCCCTTCTTTATGCAACATGACTTTATCCACAAGTTGAAGCACTGTGTAGCCCATATGAACACCGTGTAGCCCTTGGAACATGGTTTGATTTAAGGAGCGGGTGGACACACCCGGCGTTGCTCATGAATTACTCCTGGCAGGGCTTGGAGGACCATATGTGGAGTCGGAGATTGAACCTGGATTGGCTGTGAGCAAGACAAATGCCCTCCCTGCCTTACTATGTCTTCGGCCCCTGTGCTTTCTAAATGAGCAAACACACAAGGGAGTTTTACTTATTGTGATGTTCATTTCATTCCAGTTGTGTGTGAGCTCAACGATGTTCAAATGACCCTCCAGCAAATCTACTTCCCTGTGAATGCTATGGTAATGCCCAGGAAGCAAGACTAGGAGCAGTTGAGAGTTTGTATCAGGATGACCTTGAAAAGGGAGAATTTGAACCAAATCCCAACCTCCAATCCCAGGGAAGTAGAGACATGAGGGCCGTGTCATGCTGGTCTGTGTTAGCTGTGAACTTCTTCCAACGTGGGTCAGGAGAGGCTTTGACTGTTGCTATGGTAACTTCTGAGCTTTTAGTGTGTGTCTCTGCGTTTTCTATCTTGCCTCTGCATTTCCAAAGCAAGATAAAGATTACTAAAAATTCAGTGTTTTCTTTTAGTGGCTCCAAGGAAAATGCATAACCTATCTCACTCTGAGGTCAGTGACTTTTTTTTCATGTATTAAGACATGATTGAATTATTTAATTACCTTTGCTAGCACGTTTACAGACCAGCATAGCCTTATCGGATGGCATATCCGCAAACAGGGTTATTTACATCCAATCTAAGGAGTGCTGACTGGTGCCATTGGAAGCTGTATCAGCATTTAAATTCTCACTTTTCTGGGCAAAAACCCAACTGAATGATTCAATTAAACTCTTTATGTTATATATTATCCAGAAGATCACAATATAAAGTGATTCTCCCAGTCTGAACCTCTGCCTTTATGATTGCAATTTGGTAGGAAGACAATTTCCAAGGACGATTTTACTTGAACTGCAATGAAAACGTCAGACCGTAACACATGTTTTGATGCCAGTTTTATGAACGGCACTCCAAAATCAGCCATTATTTCAAGCACATGCAATAAATAACCTTCATTATTCATCAGAGTGTAAATATGCATTTGTGTTTGCAAACATGGTGGTTTCCTGAGCAAAGCTGTCTGCAATCAACAGCTTCTTCAGCCATTTAAGGAGGTAACAAATGGACGCCAGCCTCTCTAATTGGTGAAGACCAACTCCTAAGTTGTGGAGAGGCAAACAGCTCATTCTTCAGCCGCTTAGCTCATTGCTCTGTCCCAGAACCAATGAGGTGGTTATACTGTCCACTCACCCAGGATGTATCGAATGAACGAGATGCAGCCCTCCTCCCTTCCGAAGCTTTGGAGATGTAGTTTTCCCAATGCTTCTGAAAGAATCTGCCTCCTGTGCCTCCCAAATAATTAAACTCAAGAAGCTTTTATTCCTTTTTTCAAATAATTAATCAATTAGGAAGATGTAGACTATTTGTAGTCCTGAGACTGGAATGTTAGAAAATTTCTTTGAAGACATGGCTGTCGGCTATGTAACATTCTTTATTTTGTAAGACAAAGAAGGCCAACCATATTTATATGAAGACCCCAAAAGTATATAGAGACCAAAATGATAAATTTTGGTCTGAAATGATAGATTCAAAATAGTCAGCAAAGCTGATTTGTGTCATTTGTTTTTGGAATGTAGGAGCAATGAATTTCTGCTCTGACCTTCTGATCTGGAAGGAGGTACTTCAATTTAATAGTTCTTGATTCTGCCTACTTGGCGGATAGAGGCATCTATACCTCCTGTGGAGGACTATAATTTCACTAGTTCATGCTCTTTGATAGAATTAGGTTGGTGGGTTCACTGAGTGCCTGTGATGTGTTTGTACAGTGCCCTTGGAATATACATATGGAAAATCTACTTAAAAATTGAAACTCTTGCCTCCAAGGTTAATGGAAAAGTAATTCTGTTTAGATGAAGTCAACAGGAAGGTTCCCATGGAAATAGCGTCCTCATGCGAAAACAAAGAGAAAAGCTTCTTCTCTCTACTGGGTGAAGACACTGCAAAGAAGGGGTGCTCGTGGCTGGAGTGATAGTACAACAGGTAAGGTTTAACAGAACAAGAAAGCTTGCCTTGCCCATGTACAACCTGGTTTTGATCCCTGGCATCCTATATATGGTTCTCTAGAGCCTGCCAGGGAGTGATTCCTGAGTAGAGAGCTAGGATATGCCCTGAGTGTCACTGGGTATGGCCTCCAAACAAAAAAACAAAACAAAACAAAACAAAGGTGGTTGTCTCCATTTCAAGAAGAGAGCCCCCACCACCAACTTCAATCTAGGATTTTCAGATTCTAGAACTTGGAGAAAGCCAATTCCTATCATTTATGGCACCTAATCATTTCCCATTTTGTCAAGTAACCACACACCTTAATGTCAAGGTTCAATAGATCACATCATCACTATGCACTACCACAAACAGATAACTCCAGTGAAGGTAGAAGTTAACTGGTTATAAACTCATCACTTGATCACTTGACTTCCCGTTGATCATCGATTTGCTCAAGTGGGACCAGGAACATCTCAATATGTCCTGTCACATGCTAGATAGTCCACAGGCATCTGCCCGCTCCAGGAACATAGGAGCCTCAAAACCATTCCATCAGTCATGGGAATGAGGTCTATAATTGTTACTGATATTTGGCATATCAAATACGACACGGGTAGCTTGCCAGGCTCTGCTGTGCGGGTGGGATACTCTAGTAGTCAACCCAAATTTCAAGTATTTATTAACCTCTTTGCAGCTGCACGAACTGGGCTGTGATCAGCTATTCTGCTGGGTGGAGCTCTGATGAGAGGGGAGTCCGGATATGGAAAATGGCGGCCTTCATGGTGTGGGGGTTCCTCTGGCTTCTTGTGAGGTTCTGCTGGGGTGGCAGGCCAGGGCTAGAACCCGCCATCCCTCCCAGGCACCTCGTGATCAGCTGGGCACAGGGGGAACAGGCAGCAGTCTGAATATTTATGTCATGTTTTTATGGACCTGTGAAACAGAAACTCAGTGGATTGAACTCTGGGCAGAAACATCAGCATGGGCAAACATCTGAAGACACTGGAAATATTCAATGTCTCCACTAGGGAAGGAACTTCGACTCATAGAGGATGCCAGAGAGAGACTTGGCTCAAGTCCAGGAGGTACAAGGTCAGGGAATCTTTGTCATGGAGTTTAAGCTTCATCTGTTTAAAAAATTACTAATAATTGAAATAAAAAGTCACCATGAATTATTCAGTGAGTAAGGGACAAGGTCCATTTTCTTGTTCTGGTGATAGACGATCACTTCACATGAGATTCAAGGTTTTTGTTTTGTTTTGTTTTGGGGGGGGTCTCACCCATCAATGTTCCAGTGTTACTCCTGGCTCTGCCCTCAGGAATTACTCCTGGTGGTGCTCTGGAACTATATGGGATGCTGGGGATGGAACAGGGTCGGTCTCTTGCAAGGCAAATGCTTTCCCCACTGTCCTATAACTCCAGCTGCACCCTCAAGCCCTATTTAATAAGTTACTTGTCTTGTCCTTGTCTTCCCATTGTTCATAGATTTTCTCAAGTGGGGGCCAGTAACGTCTCCATTCGTTGGGAATGAGTTGCATTATTGTTACTATTTTGGGCATATTGAATACACCATGGGTAGCTTGCCAGGCTCTGCCATGCTTCTGGGTTAATCTCAACACAAAACTGTTGATGAAGGGTGCAAAGCTGGACTGAAAATCTCTGAAACTTAATCACATGCAGAACCTCAATGTGACGCCGTTGAATTGCACCTCCCCATTTCCTCCTGCCCCTTCCCTCTCAACCGTCTGCTTTTCTGTGTTTGGCTGGAGCAGGTACCTCATTTAATAGGGTCAGATGGCATCAGTCTTTCAGAAGGACCAAGGCTCATTTGTGTGGTCTTCCAGAACTCTTGTGGGTCTTCAAGAATCATCTGTTCTGCCTCAAAGTGAAGGATTTACTTCCATTTAATGGCTAAAAACTATTCCACTGTATACACCGGAGTTTCTTCATCTAAAGTTTATGGGCAACATTTTGGGGTAGAATATTTATAGAAATCAGTATTCCAAAGGTCATTTATTGGCCTGAGTATTTATAGTAAGAGGCATTCCAAGGAAGACCATTTATAAAACATGAGTATACATGCCCTGTGTCTCTGTTAGTTTGAAAGTCCAATTATTATGTCTTAAAACATATATTAGTAAAAAAATTTATTCAACAAGAATATAAAGAAAATATTTCAGGAGGGCCCTGGGAACTGGAGCCCGTGACAAAATCTATGGGAGAAATCATAGTAGCCTACCTTCCGATGGAAGGGACAATCAAGGTTTGGTTGTTAATTAAATATGAAGTCTTTAAAAAGGCCAACGACAATTGTAACTGCATCTAGTGAACCACTGAAGATGATTTACAGACACGTTATGTTGGTAAGTTTAATTTAGTCAATCAATAGAGAAGTCCACAAACCTAGCATTTATGAAGGGGACTCTGGGATGAAGCCTGACCATAAGGAGGCTGAATAAAATGGGTTTTAGCCAGGAAAGGTAAACGGCAGCCAAGGTTTCTTTGAGAGCTCAATTTTCTCAGGTAACTAGAGTTGGATCCATTTGTGACGAGTCCTAGAGACAACACAAACACTGAGCACAGAGGGGACATTGGGGATTTCACCCCAGAAACCTCAAGTAGAAGGGGGAAAGAGAGTTCTGATTTCAAAGACATCCAACAAGAAATGTAGTGTTTTGTGGTCTCTGCGTGTGACCTATGAATGTTCCTTATTTTCCACAATGCACACCTTCTTCTCACCCCTTCCTGTGTTTGATATGTTTAGTTTTGATTCTAGGGCATGGTGAGGACCATGATTACTTTTCTTTTGAGATTCTTTAAACCGTCAAGTCCCACCTTGTTGTGCCAGAGAGAGAGAGAGAGAGAGAGAGAGAGAGAGAGAGAGAGAGAGTAGAGTAAGGTACTTCTTGGATGCAGCTGACTGATTTAATTCCCAATACTTTATTTAATTCCCAATAATTTAAGGTCCTCTGAGCCCTGCTAGAAGTGATCCAGGAGCAGAGAGAGGAGGAATCCCTGAGCACCAACAGGGTGTGTGACCCCAAAACTTGAAAATGAAAAAAGAAAAACCTGTAAGACTCTCTCATATCTCTTTGGAGATATGAGTCCTATCATATCTTGGAGTTTGGTGTCAAGTTTCACTTTTTACTGACATCAGGAGTCATTGATTATGTGAGTGCAGTTCCTCTGTTTGCTCCAGGAATACGAAGAGACTCAAACCATTTGTTCAGGGTCTTGATGAAGCAAGCAGATGCCATTGGGCTACACTGACACGTGACAGGGTCAAATGGAAATGTTGCTGGTGCCTTCTTGAGCAGATCGAAGAATAATGGGATATCAAGTGATCATGTTCCTCTGTATATAAAGGCAGTTGTCTATATTTAGTGGGCCAATGGCTTTTGTCTGGTTTTATATTGTTCTCTCACTACCTCATAGGTTCCATTACCACCTCAAGGAAACTTGCATTCCAGCAAGTAGCATATGCCAGCTACTGAGAGTGCCACAATGGTGCGTCCACCGTGAATACTGACTTCCTGATTTCTAGGTCCGATTTCGATGCCCAACTCAGAAATAAGATGACGGCCATTATGCAAACTCAAACAGCAGAATCTGGACTTTACACTCATGGGACCTATATCTAGCTACAATTCCAAGAAAACTTCCTGATCTCAGATGTGATCATGTTACTATGAGGAAAAGCTCTGTATGCACCAGAGGATTTTTCAGAAGATATCTTCATTTTCTCTGTAGAGCTCAGCATCTTGTGTGTAGAGCATCTATATGCATATGTGTGTCTGTATTAGGGGGTCTTGTGTTGGTGCGTGTGAGTGCATATGAAGATTTAGGGGTTCCTGAACATCCCAAGAATAAAAATATTTTGGTTTTTAATAAGAAGCCTTGTGAATGAGTTTCTGTTGCTAAAATCCCAAATATTATTTCTGTGCTTAGTGTTTGCATTGTCTCTGGGATTGGTTACAAATGGATCCAACTCCAAAGTTATCTTCAAAAAAATTGAGCTCTCAAAGAAATCTTGGCTGTCCTCTACCTTCTGAGGATTTCAGGGAGCGATTTTGATTTGTGATCTCTTAAGTTCGTAACAATTTGCTATTTCTAATTTATTGCTTCATTTGTGACTGCTGCTACAGCAAGGTAAATTTATTCTGATTTGCACAACCTAAGTCCTTCCTCTGACAGTGACTAATTATTACCTGAGTTAAAATAATGAAAGTGTCGGAAAGTGTCCGAATGCAATTTGTTAGGAAAACATGTGGCATGCTGTGTTACCCCAGTTCAGAATAGCCTAAGTGATCAGAAGCCATGGAGAATTAAGAAATGGGTTTTTCCCCTCAAAGGTTATAAATCAATGTAGAAAATTTTAGGAACTTCCTTTGCAAAAGAACTGAATTTGTGGCTACCGTGGGTATTTGTAGGTTCTTGAATGTCTTGAATATCTTATATCTGAGTAAAAGTAATGCTTAAAAGGAATCCACCATAAAATGGCACGACCACATCATTAAAGTGGTAAAATAAGCCCCCAGTTCTCCAATACTCCTTCCTGGCCTAACTCCTGACAGATTCATTTAACTCTTAGAATAATTCTTTCTACACTTATTTCAAATTTCCTTTTTATGCCCCAGCCCATAGAGACTCAGTTGCTTATGCAGTTCCTCAAGAAAATAGCTGATATGTGTTAGAGCAGCACTTCAGCCTCCTCTGCCCCCCACACAACACACCTTATTTTTTGTTACAAGAACTAAGCTCTTTCCATCAAGATCCCAGGAGCGCAAGAAATACTACAGTGGGTTAAGGCACTTGTTCTGCCTGGCTCGTGGCCAATCCAAAATGGATTCTGACCTGACACATGGTCCCCTGAGCACTTCCAGGAGTGATCCCTGACTGCAGAGTCAGGAGTAAGCCCCTGAGCACTGCCATGTGTGCCCTCCAAACAAATAAACAAAGACCAAACAAAATTCCACTTAAAGTTGACTTCATTTAACTTGTACAAAAACATTCAAATGTAAAATTACCCAAGTGACCTACAAATCAAGAAAAGCTGTATATACAGGGCAGTGTGCATATGTAATATCTATGTACAGAAGATATTATTAAAGCAAAGTCTGTTAAATGGACCCAGAGTCACAATAAAATGTAGTGGAGAAATAATAGAGCATAAGAATTCTCATTTGCATAATGTCCACAAGCAATGTAGAGTCTAAGGTTGGATTCTTTCTGACAGCTATCCCCATATTGATATTCTCTATTTAGAAACTCTCCAAATAGAGAATATATATATATAAAAATAAAATGTAGGTAGATAGAGAGAAACAGAGAAATTCAGTGAGACAGAAAGTGAAAGAAAGATCTTTAAAGGTTTAGGACCCAAATAAATGATAAAAATCAGAATTACCCAAGGTAATGTAGGAACAATTCAAATGATGATTATGATAATAAAGGAATACACCGCAAGAAGAGACTTTATTCTAATGGCACAAATTTTATGTCGGTAGTAAGTTTATAAAAAGGAGTAACTGAACCCAAGCAATTTTAAACTACAATGACTAAAGATGTGTTTATGTTTGAAGCACTGATTTTTTTCATGTTAAAAACCACTTAAATTATTTAGATGCATATTTATTTCACAGTTAAAACATTTCTACTACAAAGTCTACAATGATACCTATATGGTTCCCTTAAAGCATTCCTTCCTGTGTGTTTTATACTTTGTATTAAGCAAAACTAGCCAAATATTAAAAGGAAAAAACAACGGTGATAGTGTAAGTAAGAAGAAAAGATTTCTGAATTTGATTATGCTGTCTATTGGGAACACTTTCAAAAAAATAATTTCCAAAGTGGCAGCATGTATGTCACTAACAGTATTCTAGATGTGTTGAAGCAAAAGCTTCCCCTGCTGGTGGCATCTGTGTGCTGCCAAATTCAAACTTTCTTAAAGAGGGTGGAGGTCACTTGATTTGAGCTTCCTGTGCATGGGAGGTGACTTAGAAAGAAAAAAATTCTCCTAGGGAACTTCAAGGAAACAATGCAAAAAGAATTTCTCTATAGAAAAGACTGATTCTCAACCCCAAACATGCACTAATAAGAATGGAAAAAAATAAAAATATAGATGGTGACACAGTGGAATAGTATTCAGCCCTCAAGAGGCACGAGGGCCTGAGTTCAATTCCTATGAGTCAACTTGGATGATGCATTCAATGAAATAAGTCAGCCAAGGCAGATAACTAGGATCCTACTCAAAAGAGAGATCTGGAATATTCACATTTATAGAGGCAGGATGTTGAACAGTGCTAGCCAGGGACTGGAGGGATGAAGAATGGAAAAGTCTTTTCACGACAGGGTTTTAAGTAGAGAAAAGGCAAGATTCATGGAGATAAAAGGTGACGAAACTTGTGGAATACTGTAAATGTACTTCATTAACTGATCTGAATGCCTTAAAGTAATTTTAAAAAAATTTAAAAAAAAAACTAGTTTACATGGTTACTTTTATATTATGTATATCTCACCCTAGTAATAATAATAATAATGAGTTCCAGATTAAAAAATTACAAGGTGCAATCATTTCCTGAAATACAGCGTTTGATAGAAAAAAATAAAAATGGGTCAAAGCAAAGAACAATTTCAAGGCTAGGCAAAATATATTTTAAAGGAACAGTGCATTCATTTTATTAATTTATTTACTTTGGGTTGGGGGACACACCCAGTGGTGTTCAGGGGGGTACTCTCGAATCTGTGCTCAAATGTGATATGGGCAATGCTTGGGATAGAACAGATTCAAGTAAATAGGGCAAATGCCTACCTTCTGTCTATCCCGCCAGCCCAGGAAACACTGTATTTTAAAAAGAAGTAATACACGGCCATGACAAAGGATGACTTTTTTTTTAAAACATGGTTCATGGTTAAGACTTAAGTCTCTATTTCTATGTAACTGAATACCAGATGTGGTGAATTTTAGTTTTTTTTTTTTTAATTTCGGAATTGTTTTTATTAGGTAACATTTGGGGGCATTCAAAATCAATTTATTTGAATTTTCCTATGTAGAACTGGAAAATTGGTCCATTTCAAACTTTAACTTTTAGTGTTTCCTTAGATATCAATTTAACCTGGTAATACTTATAGGCATAATTCTTTCATCTCTTTTTTCCTTCTCTTTCACATTTTTATTTATTTTTAATTAATATTTTATTATACCACCGTGAGATATACAATGACAAAGTTGTTCATGTTTGGGGGTTTCAGTCACACAGTGTTCCAGCACCCAATTCCTCCACTAGTGCCCATTTCCCACCACCAATATCCCCGACTCCCTCCCCCTCCCATAGCCTGCCTCTATAGCAGGTTCTTTATCTCTTTCTCTCTTTTTTCCTCTCTCTCTCTTTCTCTCTCTCTCTTCATTCTCTTACATATTGTGGATTGTAATATATACACTTAGAGGTTATCATGTGCATCTTTTTCCTGTATTTAATGCTGAGTTCTAGGTTGGTGTTAGCCCTTTCAACAATTATTAGCACATTGTTCCCTTCTCTGTCTTACCTAACCTCTGACTCCCACACATTTGTAGTAATTTCCACCTTTGATAAGACCTCCTAATTCACGTTTCGCCTGACCTTGGATTTTGGTATCATAATATGTGTGTGTGTGTATATACACATACACACATATCATCATATGTGTGTATGTGTATATATATATATATGTATACACATACATATATGTCATGCAAATAAATGCAGTCATTCTTTATCTGTCTTTTTCCTTCTCACTAACTTCACTTAATATGATCCTCTCCATGTCCAAACATTTATAAGCAAATTTCATAAATTCATTTTTCCTAACAGCTGCATAGTTTCCATTGTGCAGATGTACCAAAGTTTCTTTATCCAGTCATCAGGCAAACTGGTGTCTTCTAGAAGAGTCTTGATATTGTGAGTAGTGCTGCTATAAAAATAAAAGTGCAGATGGTGTTTCTGTTGTGTGTTTTTGGCTTCCCAGGGTATATCCCCCAGGAGTGGTATGGCTGGGTCAAATGGGAGCTCAATTTCTAGTCTTTGGAGGAATGTCCATATTGTTTTCCAAAAAGGCTGTACCAGTTGACATTCCCACCAACAATGGATGAGTGTCCCCTTTTCCCCGCATCCACACCAGCACTTGTTGTTCTTACTCTTTTGGATATGCGCCAGTCTCTGTGGTGTGAGGTGGTATCTCATTGTTGTTTTGATTTGCATCTCTCTGATGATTAGTGATGATGAGCATTTTTCATATGCCTTTTTGGCCATTCGAATTTCTTCCTTGTCAAAGTTTCTGTTCATCTCTTCTCCCCATTTTTTGATGGGGTTGGCTGTTTTCTTCTTGTAAAGTTCTACCAGTGCCTGATATATCCTGGATATTAACCCCTTATCAGAGGGGTATTGGGTGAATATTCTTTCCCATTCTGTGGACTGTCTTTGTATCTTGGTCACTGTTTCTTTCGAGGTGCAGAAGCTTTTTAGTTTCATGTAGTCCCATATGTTTATCTTTTCTTCTAGTTGCTTCGTTAGTGGTGTTTCACCTTTGAAGATGCCTTTAGCTTCAATGTCGTGGAGGGTTTTTCCTATATTTTCTTCAATGTATTTTATGGATTCAGGTCTGATATTGAGATCTTTAATCCATTTTGATCTGATTTTTTGTGCATGGTGTTAGACAGAGGTTCAAATTTATTTTTTTACATGTAGCTGTCCAGTTTTCCCAGCACCACTTGTTGAAGAGGCTTTCCCTTAGTCCAGTTTGGACTCTTTGCACCTTTATCAAAGATGAACTGATCATGCGTTTGAGGATGGGTGTCAGGATACTCAACTCTATTCCATAGGTCTACAGGTCTGTTTTTAGTGAATCTTAGTTTTGGCAGAACCCTCCAAGAGATTTTCACATGAAGATATAAGGATTTATAGAAAGAAATGTTTAATAATAGTAATGTGGTTTCTTCAGAGAAGGAATATTGGATGTTCTCCTTTATGATATTGACTTATTCATTTTTACCTGTATTTCATGTATGAATGTGCCTGCATTTTCTACTGTGTCTTGCAGGTATACATTAATATCTGTTTCCGACACTTTATACTTATAAATGATAACTTCACTGATGCCACTCTCTGAACATCATTTCACTCTATGGAAAACATGTGTTATTTTAAACAAATTGACTGTAGGGAAATTTCAGAACACTTGCTACAATATCAACTATTATAGCTAGAGCATTCTGAAAGAACAGATTGGAGAGGGCGTCTTCTGAAACAAGCAGATGAGAAGGTAAACTGCAGTATAAACTGAGCTCTGGTAGAGAACAGGCAGAGCTAGGAGGAGAAAGGAGAGGGATTTGCTGAAACTTCAGAAGAAAGAAAGTTTTTACCTCAGTGGAATTTTTACTTTGGTGACAAGGTAAAAATGTGAAATTTTTTTTCAGTGCCACAGGATGGGAAGTCTCCTGTCCTTTTTATTAAATTTATTTTATATTTCATTGTATTTTTTAATTAAATACTTTATTATACCACCGTGAGATATACAATTACAATGTTGTTCATGTTTGGAGGTTTCGGTCACACAGTGTTCCAGCACCCGCCCTCCACCAGTGCCCATATCCCACCACCAATGTCCCCAATTCCCTCCCCCTCCCATAGCTGCCTAAATGGCAGGATCTTTTATCTCAATATTTTATTGACTTCAGAATGTTTTACCGCAGTACTGAGGTAAAAATGTAACACTTCAAGGTTTTAGAGACTCCAAGGGAATTTTAGAGGGGAAAGCCTGGGAAATCCTGTGGTGTTCTACAGAGTCCAGACCAGTCCATTGTATTCTATCAGGAATGGGAAGAGGAACAAGCTCTCTGGAATTCATCTTTATTTGCCTTAGGAATGTCTCTGGAATCATTTGTCAGGTGAAAACAGACCCAGGGACTCACAGGACTGCAGGCCTTAGAAGAACCCGACTTTATAACTCATACATACTTAGAGAAAAGAATCTCGTCCATGGTGGGTTTTCAACCATGCTTTGTGAAGTATAATAGACCCTCAGTATAGTGGCAGTTAATAAACTCAGAACACTCTTAAATTGCCTTAGCAACATAAGCATAGTTTTCTTGGATTTCGGAAAAGGCTTTTGCTGTCTATGTTTTGGCCAATGTGTCCACAGGATATAATAAGTGGATCAGCTGAAGTTGACCTTGTGTCATATTGTCAGGGAGCCGCTGGGGTCTCCAATGATACCAGGGAATAAGTTCCCTTCTACCATCAACGCTGGCAGGGAATGGATGAAAATTCAGGAATCGAGCACAGTTTTAAAAAGCTTCACTCTCAGGGCTGGAGCGATAGCACAGTGGGTAGGGCGTTTGTCTTGCAGCGGCCGACCCGGGTTCGATCCTTGGCATCCCATATGGTCCACCGAGCACCTCCAGGAGTAATTCCTGAGCGAAGAGCCAGGAGTAACCCCTGAGCATTGCTGGGTGTGACCCAAAAAAGCAAATAAATAAATAAATAAATAAATAACAGGCTTCACTCTCACAGGTTCGGTCCAACAACAGGAAAAACCCTGGACTTAGGTTCCTAGCTGGGCCTGGCCATGTGTAGATTTAGAATCCGAGGCCAAGATGGCCACCACCACGTGTTGAGGCCTAACAGGGAAGAGGTGGAGAGAGAGGCAGAAAGAAAAGAGGGAGCCAAAATGGCAAAAAAGCCCTTTCTCCTTTCTCCTAGCTTATTTTATAGATAGAAGCCTACCAAGAACTTCCAGCCCGACAGGCTGGGCTTTCCAGAGATGAAACCAGGTAAGTGACCCTATTGAAATGCAGATCTTCTGGTGGGCCCTATGACTTCACAAATGCCAGAGCTGACTCAAAAATCTACCTAGCAGAGTTGGGAGGGGTTGCAAGCTAAGTGTAGCTGGAGCCTAAGGCTCAGTAGGGCAAGTCACCCAACATCAAATAAATGAAGAAGATATGAGACATCTTAAAGGTGATAATACCATAAACAAAAGTCACATCTTATCAAACAACACCTTCACTCAGCAGGTGTTGTACACAAGGGCTGGAGAATGGGTATCACAAACAAATTTCAATCTCACAGGAAAGCATCGATACTGTTACATTCATTTCAAGTTCCAACTCATGAAGTTGTGATTCCTTTACTTGCAAAATGAATCTTATAATTTGTGTCTGAATTAAATGGGACAACATGCAGATCATGGTGCCTATCTTAGCTGACTACTGTTTCTAAGATATCTGAAATTATGGGTGGTTGGAGATCTGCGATTTTTGGTGGTGGGGTATGAGTTGAGGACACTTGGGAGTGCCTTGATTGGATCCTACTGAAAACTTGTCAACCTTGTTATAGTCACACTATCTCTCATCTGTGAACACCAACTATCTTTCATGGCAAAATTGGAGAAAAGCATGCATATACAGGAATTTCTTTTCTTTTTGGCAAATCCAGTATTTTGAAAATGATAGTTGGAAGTCAATGTACTGATACAAACAGCTGTTCTTCTTTGGCTTCAGGTAGGCAGATAGGCTGGCTATATGACTTGAAACCTTGCAAAGGGTTCTACAAGTGAGTGTCTGCGTAACAACTGTCTAAAGCTATTTCTGTCTGAGAGAACGCTCGCCCTAAGCTTAGAATGTTAGCATAGGGAGAAACCATTTCAGACTGTAAGAGACATACTGGCACCTTTCCTTCTTAAGTGGCAAGGTAAATAGAAACTAACTAGACAGTTCTGTTCTTCTAAACGGGTTTGCACACAGTGTCAAATCTGCTTGAACACTCTAATATCTATTGAATATTTCCTCTGAGAGCAGGTTTTATTATTAGATTATGATATACAAGATGAGACCAGTCAATTATATATATATATATATATATATATATATATATATATATACATACATATATATATATATAAAATCTCCCCCAGCCCAGTTTGCCAATGGAAATCTCTGTTTTTAAATTACTCCAGGACCTTCTTTGTAGGAGGCTAGGAAAAAATATGCCCATGAATCATAAAACTGACAAGCCCTGGGGCTGAGTGGGTCTGGTAGGAGAGATGCAAAGAACAAAGATAAAGGGGCGCTACAGGTATGCAGAGACAGGGAGAATGAAAGATAAACAAAAAGGCATAGCAATGGGATGAGAGGGGGGTGGGGGAAAATGGTACCTTCAGAATACAAAAAACTGGCAACTGAAGCAAAGCCAAAACACAAAAAGCATTTCACCTGGAGAGAACAAGAGCTTAGTTTTTTACCACAGACGTTCGGAGGAAAATCCCGGCTGATTCTATTGCATAATTGAGATTTAATTAGGCCAAAAGATTGCTGTCCTTTTACGTTCACTCTTGCTTTTATTTTTCCATTTAATCCACTTTCAGTCACAAAGGTTTTGGGTTTTCCCCCTTCTTCTTTCTTAATCTCCTATCGTCACCAGTAACAGCTCACCTGTTTTAAAAATATCCTGACCCGAATATGAAAAACCCCTTTTGAATTAACCGCTTCTCTTGGGAAAGTGAAGGTACCTCCCTTAATTCAAAGGAACACTTGCAGGGTAAGAGAGCAGAGAAAGAAAAAAAATCCTCCCAAACTTTCAGACCTCCCTTATTGGTGAAAACTTTGAGGGAGCAGGGCAAGGGGGTGCATTTAAATATTCATTTTGCCTATGAAGGTTTTTCATTTCTCACAGCCCAAACTCTTCCTAAGATTGGCATTTTAGTAGAGGAGGCAAACAGACAGGTGAACACAGATCAAAATGGGTTTTGCCAACCTTCCATTTTAAAGGTCAAGGTGGTTGCTTGCCTGCCTGGTGTTTTTTTATTCTGAAGCATCTGACTTCATTTCCAGCATGCAGGAAATGCTCCCCCCCACCCCCCAAACAAAAAAAGGAAGAAAATTCTTCTCTAGCTCTAGCTGGGATTTCAAACGCCTGCAGCCAGAGCCTTGCCTTACGCCAGCAAGATGACTTCCTGTCACGTGTGCTATTCTTCTCCACAGGAGGAAGGATGTTCCATTTATTAATTTGTGAATTTTGGACACTTCTGGGAGGAACCAAATGACAGGGGAGATAACCTTTCCATCCAGCCTCTGTCGCTCCGGACAGCAGTCGCCTCAACTGTGGGCGATGTTTATGCATTTGCCTCCCAATGATTCCGTTTCCACTTTCCTGCCTTCACTTGTCACCCCACTGACTTACTCTGCGGCCAATTCCTGGTTCATGACATTTAGTACCTCCTTGTCCATCCAGGACGTTCTGCTCTTAGCCAACCCTAGTTATAGCCTCAAATGCCTTGTAGGCTAAGCAGATAAGTTAAGGTCTTTGGAAGCCAGGGAGAAGGGTTCAATGGGCTGGCAACACACTCTGCATGCAGGATGCCCAGCTTGAGTCCAGCACCACATGTTTCCCTGAGATGCTGGGCACGATGTCATAGCACTAAGCCAACTAGGAGTAGGTTCTGATTCGGCTGGGGTGTGTGTGGCTCCAAATTAAAAATAAAAACAAAACAAAAAATAGAGTTAAAACATAATAAAAGTACCAAAATGCATGCTTGCGAACCAAAGTATCCCTGAACTGATATCAACTTAGCCGCCTGTTCACTCCAGACCTTGGCTACATTAAACAAACTTCACACTGCTCTTAATTTCAGGGTACTCTTGGTCAGTGGGGTTAATGTCTGAAAAATTGAAGATTTATCCCCTTTTATTTTTGGAGGAAGATGAAACATCCATATACAGAGTCCCTAAAATTTCTATTTTGATATGAACAGAGAAAGAGTACATACATACAAAACCAAAAAAGGGTTTTAAGCGATGATCTCATTGTGATGCTCTTTTATTTTGGCATTGAATATACTTTGAAACCGTATGACACTTTAAAGCTGTATGGAAAATAAGAGGCAATTGCGATTCATTTTGTAAGTTTTCTATTATGGGTTCGGATTGTGTTAGGAAGGAAATTATTTTCCTTGACTCTCTTGGAGATTCTGGATAGGGGAAGCAAGCTCTATGATGAAAGTTTGATTGTTTTAAAACAGGGTAGAGAGCTTTCAGAAGGAATTGAAGGGCAAAGCCAGAGTCAAGCCTGGTACCTCCATGGGTGAAGAGCAAAAAGTCAAGGAAACGGAGAGGGAAAGAGAGGGGCAGCAAGCCTGGGACAACTCAACGTCTCCCTGCCTCAGGGACACAGAACAATGTCTTCCTGCCTCAAGGTCACTCAATAATATCTTCCTGCCAAGGTCACTCAATGTCTTCCTGCCTCAAGGTCACTCAATGTCTTCCTGCCTCAAGGTCAATCAATACCCATATCTTCCTGCCTTAAGGTCACTCAATGTCTTCCTGCCTCAAGGTCACTCAATGTCTTCCTGCCTCAAGGTCATTCAATAACGTCTTCCTGCCTCAAGGTCACTTGAGCCAGAGCGATGGCCCAGCAGATAGGGCATTTGCTTTGCACGTGGCAGGCCCATGCCAGCCGGGGTCGGTCCCGGCATCCCATATGGTCCCCCAGCACCGCCAGGAGTAATTCCTGAGTGAGAGCCAGGAGAAACCCCTGAGCATTGCTGGGTGTGACAAAAATGCAAAAAAAAAAAAAAAGGTCACTCAACAGCGCTTTTCTGCCTCAAGGTCACTTGATTTTTGATTTTTGACGACAAAGGATGCTTCAGTTTGGGGGGGTACAGGAAGGGAACCTTAAATATCACATACTACAGGGGGTGTATACCTTGTTTCAGGGAGTAGACAGTCAGAATGACCCACTTCCGTTTCTTTTTTAAAAATATTTTTTTTAAGTCGCAGCGATGTGGCTGCAACAATAGTACTTGCACACAGCTGACCCAGCATCCCATACTGTCCCCTGAGCCCGCCAGAAGTAATTCCTGAGTGTAGATGCACACCCCTGAGGCGTTGCTGGTTGATGTGACCCAAAAGAAAAAAAAATCACAGTGAGATACACAGTTACAAAGTTGTCCGTGATCGGGTGTCAGTCATACAATGTTCCATCATCCGTCCCTTCCCAGTGCACATTTCTCACCACCAATGTGTCCCGTTTCCCTCCTTCCAGCTCCACACCCAGTCTGCCTCTATGACAGACTCCCTCTCTTCCTTTCTTTCTCTCCCTCCCTCTCTCTCTGGGCATTATGGTTTGCGATACAGGTGTCATAAGGCTATCATGTCTAACCCTTTACCTCTTTTCAGTGCTCAGTTCTCTTACTGTTTATCCCCACCCCACTCCCCCCAAAGTCCTGCTTAAAACACTCAGGGTATCTAGGTAGTGCCACACATTGGGGTAGCACGTGTTTAAGCCTGTATTAATATTGGAAAATACAAAAAAATATGATTGTGCCTGATTCTGTGTGGCATTCCAAACATTCACTGGAGGTACATGGTGCATTAGTACTACACATGCAGACTTTGCCCATATGCAAAGGGAAGGCGAGTCCTGCTTCTCCCATCAGAGTGAGTGGTAGGCCATGGCTATGTCAATGCTGAAAATGCTCTCAGCAATCATCGACAGACACCAGCAAGCCTGGAAATGACTGAACAAAGCCTTGTGTTACATAGAAGGTGCATTACCCATCCGTGGGGCTATGGCTATGGAATAGTAATGCCACGACCAGCCAGTCCACAGCTCCTGCCACAGCTCACATTCTCTGGAGAGCCCAGATACTCCACCAAGGCCTTCCCCACACTCAGCAGGCAGCAAGGAACCACGTGTGGCGAATCACTTAAGATCCCAATATTTGACATGTAACACCCCAGCCCGAGGGATATCCTTGACCCCTCAGAGCTGCATCTGAACCTGAAAGAAAAATGTTTATGCTGGTTATTCGGGCTACACGGGCCTGGGTCCCTTCCCTGCTCCTGGGGACATCTGCTCCGACTGCCAGATCCGGTCCCTGTGCTAACCCCGCCCTGTCTTCTGGCTGCCCCTAATGGTGCTTGACAATTGTAGAGTTAATCTAATCTCTGGTCTCCAGGTTTCCACTCAGGAAACAATTGGTCCCCAGAGCGTCGGGCTGTGTGCAAGTCTGTCTTCAACACCGCCTCCTTCCTGGCCTAGCTGGGGCAGCTACCCCACCATCTGCCTCCCGGACCCCAGTTCAGCCAACTGGGCTCCAATGAGAATTTTTTGCAGAATTCCTCTGGCTCTCTGCTCCCCAGAAGAGGTCTGGATTTGGAATTAGTCACACTGGGAGGAAAATAAATAAATAAATGGCAGCCCTTTCCTGTAACCTGAGCCCCTGAGTTTTTCCTACCAGCCATTCACACAACAGGACCCCAGAAAATGGCCACAGGATGGCTTGGTTCCGCCAGGGTTTATCATCTTTGGAATCCGTCTAACTGGAATGTTCTCCAAGCCAGATCCCAAGTGAAGTGGGTGGGTGCTGGGCTTGGTGGGGGGGCTGGGGGCAGGGTTGGAGGAAGAAAGTCTCAGGAGCGGAGAAGAGGCAGGAAAATTCCTCTTTGTGCCCCCCCAGCCCCCACACCCAAGCATGGCTCCTTTGCTTTGAAGAGATGAAAGCCTGGTGTTTTGCTTTCTGGAGGAAATGCGCCTCCATTTGGACAGCCGACTTGAAGGCAGATGTGTGGTAGCGATGAAGGATTTTTGCCGGCGCGGCATTTCCAGGCAACGTTTAAGATGTCAATCAGTGGTGTTTGAAATCACTCAAGCTGTCACAGCTGGGTGACACCAGGGCTGCTTCGGGAAGTCTTTAGAGAATGGGGCCATTGTTGACATCAGAAGGCACTTGTTTGTGAAACACAATCAATCACAAATAATATCTTCTTCCAAGAATCCTATTTATTGTCATATATTTTTAAGCAGTTATTTGGCGTGCCCGTGTGGCCTACTCTCAGAGAACAAAGGCAGGCAGCTTGGGGCCCTGCTTCTCCAGGGTACCCTACACAGGGACCACCTGGGATCTGATTAAAATGCATATTCAGTCCAGGGCCCTGAGGCGCCTGCTTCTTTTGGAAATGCTGAGCTTCAGGGTTTGAGTTTAGACGGATAGGTCAATCTACAGTGAATCCACTGATGAGTCATCAAGCCAGCCAGTCACAGGTACGTGCTTCCTCTTGGATTTGGGTTCACGGAGGCAAAGCCAAATGTAACCTTAGAAGAGGTGGGCAACTGTTTCACGAAATGCCTGGACAATATGGGGTTGAGTTTTTTCCTTCTAGCCATGCTGAGTTGGGGGAGACGTCTGCTATTCCCCAGCACACCCATGGCTTGGATATCGTTATTCTGATTTATTGGGTTCTTTAGGGGAGGCATACCTTGTTGTTCTCAAGGTTGACTCCTGGCTCTATGCTCAGAGACCGCTACTAGGGAGGCATGGAGGACCATGTCGGGTGCTGAAGATGGAACCTGGGTCTGCCATGTGCAAGGCAAGTGCCCTCTCTGCTGTACTATCACTCCAGGTCCCATCCTGGGCCATTATCTGTTTATGAGGGATCTTGTAGGGTATTCACTGGGTCACATAGTGAGATTTCAAGTCTTTGCCCTCCAGATAGAACACCAGATTCTGGGAGCTTTGTGCCTCCACATAAAGCTTGGTCAGCAGCAATGACTTGGTAAGCAACCACTCTGACACAGCAGGGAGTTTAAATAGCATTGGGGTTTCATAAATGGTGACTCAAGTCTCCCCAAAGGCTGATTCTACTCAATTCACTTTGAACTCTGTCTCAGTGCCACCCTCTCCCAGTGAACACCCATCCCAACCCAACCATGATTTGGTGAGAGTGAAGGTCATCATAGGTCCTTGGGTTTTGTTTGTTTGTTTTCGTGGCCACACCTGGCAGTGTTCAGGGCTTACTTTAGGCTCTGGGATCACTCTTGATGGAACCCAGAAGGGTTCCAGAGTCAAATCAGGGTGAGCAGCAGGATATAATGCAAGCATTGTGCCATTGCTCTCTTCCTATGCTTGCCTTACTGTTCTCTCTTGTTCTCTTCCTATGCTTGCTTCTCTCTCTCTCTCTCTCTCTCTCTCTCTCTCTTTCTTTCCTTCCTTTTTTTCTTATTTGGGAACCTCAACTAACAGTGTTCAGGACTTGCTTCTGGGCACACTGCTCAAGTGTGATCAGACCTATAAGGAGAGTAGGGATTGAGGTGGTGTTGTAGCCAAGATAAGTGCCTGATCCCTTGTACCATCTACCTGACTGTCACCGGTCAGGATTTCTGAGAAGCAGGCACCATGGGGTGGGACCATGGGGTAGGCATTCTTGGAGACTGGCAGTCACTTGGTAGAGTGGCCAAAATATAAGACTTAGAGAGAAACACAGAATCCATGTGAGTTGATTTTTTTTTGTTTGCTTTTTGGAGGGGACACACCCAGTGGTGCTCGGGGCTCACTCCTGGCTCTGCACTCAGGAATCACTCCCAGTGGGCTCATGGACATTGGGGTTCCTAAGATCGGTCCCAGGTCAGCCATGTGCAAGGTAGATGCCCTAATGGCTGTGCTATTGCTCCAGTTCCGTGTGTTGATTTACTTTTAGTAGCAGATTTCAAACCCTAAACCAGTGCCAGAGTCGTTTACACAGATCTATGTTTATCATCCTTGTCATTAAAGTCGATGTTTACTGAAAGGAATGAGAAAATAATGAAGAGCAAAAAGTCATCCCTAATCAAATGAATAAATGAGTCACTTCTCATAAACACTCTTTACCTTGATAAAAGCAAGGCAACATAAACAGATAAGCTCTAAAACACAAAGGCTAAAGGGCACACAGGAAAATTATACGTTATGAGGAAAAGGGGCCCTCTTAAAAGCAGATGACAATCTAGAAATGATCTAGGTAGGTTTTAAGTACTGCGCCTCCACTTACCACCGGCTGCAGAAGGAAGTCCCTTAGCTTGTCACAAATCACCATCAATCCCTCTAGACTTCACTCAATAGTCAGATACAATAATGTGAAAATTCATGTCTCCCTGGACTTTGCAGCTGTGTGCCACAGCCTAAAAGAAAATACCAACTATTAGTGAAACGAGGCTGACTCAATTTTCTCTGAATTATGTTTGTTTTGAGAGTGATCAATAAACCTCAAGTAAAAAGGAAAATTGACATCTACATTTTACAAGAAGAATGCCTGCGTGAGAAACCATTCTTGTCTTTCTGCTCCCAGACCCAAGTAAGCAAAAAAGAAAGAGAGGGGGGAAAAACAAAACAAAACAAAAAATACATGTGAATGTACCTGAGGTCCGTTTTTGTAATTGTCGAGTGCCAATCACCCATTACTCCCCAATCGGAAGAAAAGATCAGCTCGTATGGGGAAGTACAAGGAGCTGCTCATTTTGTCCTTCCTGGCTTGGGATGGATATCTTGGCTTTCTCTTGGCTTTTCTGGCTTGCTTATTACCAGCCACCTAACGCGTCTTCTGGGCCACTTGCCAGACATGATGATCCTGGCCATTCTCTCTGGTGTATCCTAAGGAATGCAGAGCCTTGTGTCATTAAATTATCATTCCTTTCTAAAGGGAAAAGGAAGCAAACACTTTCATTTCATTCCTCACTAAGGAAATCTCTAGGAGGCGGGTTCACCAAACACCTTCCACTTCATCAGATGAAAGGGATTCAAGCAGATCTTGGTGGGACCGGGATCAAGCGCTCTGAGGGGCCTTGAGACACTGCAGTCGTTTCTCCCCCCGGGGACTCGTCTACTCCCTAGGAGCCAGCGATCCAGAGGAGAGATTGCTCCCCTGACCCAGAGCTGGCCAGCCTAAAACATTTACAAGCAAGTTTGTTTTGAGGAAATTTCCAGTTCAATTATTCTTTCCCCTGAGAGGCAAATAGTTCAGCTCGCATGCAGATAAGCATTTGCTCTTTGGGGAGAGTCCATCAAAAAACAACAACAACAAAAAAAAAAACCCAACAGAATGAGAAAGTTTTTTTGAGGATTGGACTTCTTGGCAAGGGAAAAGAAATAGCTTTCAGGGAGGGGGCCAGGCGACCTCACCCGGTGGTCTCAGCGTGGAGGTGGGGATGAGGAGTGTTGGAATCCAGCTTCCTTTCCCACTTGTTGGGTGGCCCAAGGAATAAAGGGAGGGCCAGAGCCAAGATATGAGAAAGAAAGACCGAGAGTGACCAACCTTCTGCTATTTTTTTGACTTGGGTAATCAGGCCCAAGTGAAAGGATTTCAAGAGTCAGTTTGGTCTCAGCCTGCAGAGCTCACAGGGGGGAGGGTGTATATCCCCATTAGGTGGAAGGGGGTGATATACATGTTCTCTGGAGAACCCTGCGGGTTTATTCCCCTGTGTAGGGTTCCCCACACAAGGTTTGCCTGGCCTTGGACCAGTTGTGTTTGGAATTTTGGGGGGTGAGTTTGGGCAGATAAGCATGAAGACTTTCCATTGGCTAATGCAATGGGCTCTTCCCCTCCTTCATTCTCCCTCCCTTCCCTTTCTTCCTTTTCTCCTTTTATTCACTCCCCCTCCTCCACGTTGCATATTTTCTGGTTTAATTATACTTAAAATAAAGGACAGTGGGTAGCATATACGATATAAAATCCACTATGGATAAATGTAATATTAAAATAAATGAGTATGTACATGCATATTTCTATACGGTATGAAGTGACAAAGTGACAGAGTCACAAGGTGGGCTGTAATTTATAGTCTGGAAGACCTAAACACTGGTGTCCAGCTTCCTACCTATCACAGTGAACTGAGGAGTATTTTACAGGCCCTCTTAGCACTCATGAAATGCAAAATCACCAGTTCCTTTGGAAACTGCCAGTCATTATCTGTAGCCATTTCGCACAGACATCTCTTTCTGGACCCTTATCCACCGGGTGTTGTAGTCGGGATGAGCAATGTTTGAAGTATCTTCTTAACAACTTCCTGTTAGGAGAACAACATTGGTCTATTTCTCCAAGACTCCTAAGTGGGTTAGTAGAGAAAAGATGGTGCAATTTTATTGCCTCTCCCCCCTAATTTGGCTTGACTTTGGGATGGATACAATTACAGGTTTGGAAAGAGATGGACGGGAAAATGGTGCTTCCCAGACATTCCCTCATGGGTCCTTCAGAAATGTTCCATGGAGAAGCACTCCACGAGGCCCCTTTTGGGGAGCACAGACACATTTACTTTTTTTTAATCCAGGTTTTCCCACTGAAAATACTGGAATCCTGCCATTAGCAAATATAAACTGTTGAAAGATCAGGAGAAGGGCCCTTCCTCTCCTTCATTCCACTTCTTGCTCCTTCGTTCTCAGGATCCGAGCAAACCAAGACCCCAACATTGCCCTTCTCTCCTGAACCCCAACTGGAATCTTGCCTGGGAAGTAAATCAGCTCCATCACCTGCTTTCTGTCGGCCGGGGTATCCGGGAAGTTGATGCAGCGTCCTTGCCGTGGGGGCCCCTTAATGTTGCTTTTAAATAAACATTATTTCCTAACAGTATTAAAGACAATGTCGAATGGAAAATCCACTGCAGCTTGAGGAGGCTCTGCAGATCCAGGATACGCTGCTAATCAGCAGATTGGGGGCGCCATGGGTGGTCACTGCCTCTTGGAAAAGGAGACTTGGGGGTTTCGTGAGCCATAGCCCACCCGGAAAACCACCTACCCTCTGCTCTTTGCTGTATCAGCAAGTTGCTGCAGCAGTGAGAGCTACGTCATCATAGACTTTTGGCAGCAAGCAGCTGCCAAAACCCTGGTTGGACTCCAGGGTCCCTCAGACCTAATCTTCCCGTCCACTAACATCTTTCCCAAAGTAGGGAGGGGAAATGAGAAACTTTAAAACTTTCAAGGAAAGATCCAGAGTATTTTTTTCTTGAAGAAAAGCAGAGAAATATGATCAGTAATTCATGCACAGTTTGAGCCTTTAAAAAAAAAAGCAGAAAACAATAAAAGAGCCTCCTTGGAAAGGTCCTGAGGCGATGAGAAAAAACCTAAGCCCAGGCAACACGCACTGTGGCCAACCAAAATCGCCCAACTACCCTTCAAGAGAAAGAGAGTAAAATTTGTAAAATTTGTTTTTCAAGGAAGTTCTAACATTGCCTTCTCCCCATCCAGCTTCGAGGACTCTGTTGAGGTTGGGAGAGCAGTGAACCTGTGACCACCATGTATTTAGGGGCTGAAGACAGACCCAGAAGTTGGACTGTGACCCAGACTCCCTGCATCTGGCTAGTTCGCCCCTCCCAGACTCAGTACCCTTGTTATTTAGTGTCTGATCTTCCTGTCTTGTCAACCTGAAGAACCATGTAATTGGTTGCTGGAGGATTAAATGATGTGATGTATCTCATCTGTTTGAAACAGCATCTGACCAGGCTTGTCTCTTTGCTTGTAGTTGTTGGGTTTTTGAGCAGCAGCTGTCTGTACTCAGGAATTATTCCCATCTCTGATCTCAGGGATCTCTCTTGGCAATGCTCGAGGGATCATATGGGGTGCCAGAGACCAAACCTGGGCTGGCCCTTCCCAATGTACTATCTCTTTGACCTTAAGGAGGTTCTGTATTTATATAAGCTTTAGCTGGGCCCTCTGCTCCATGGAAAGGGCCCCAAAAGAACTCATGGAAAGATCCGTCACTGCACATGTTCTATGCGTCTAGCACTGAGCTTAACCCTTTATACAGTTTATTATATTGTGAGTCAACACAGCACGAGCCATGGAGAAGGGCAATTACAAATCACTTCAAGACCTCTTTGCCAGCTGGTCTGATCTTTCACTCAGCATGCTGATTGCCAACATTACTTCTGGCATCATAGCTTTTCACCATATTGTAAGAGATTTTCCACATAATTAGCCTTTGACTGTGCTGGTACGATTCTCCAATGATGAGCTCTGGGGAAGGGCCATTAAAAAAATCATTAAAACCAGTAAGTGGTTGGAGTCAAGGAAAAGAACATAGTCCCATACTGCGACTCAAGCTCAGGGGTTTTACTGACTGTCTCTGAACCCTGGTTTCACCATTTGTAAATTTAACATCCTCTCCATTGGGTTCTACGGAACATTTGGTGATGTTCCTCGCTCAGTGGATCCATGGAAAGTGCTCATCAAGGACTGGTCTGTACTCCTCCATCCATTCATTATTTAACAATAAGGCGCTGTAAATAGGAAGGTGCTAAGTTGCCACAAGTGTGTGCAGGGCAAAGGGCCGTTAGGACAGAGAAGGGACTGTAGGACAATAATAGTTGGTAATGACCACTCTAGACAAGAACTGAGAGTTGAAAGTAGATAAAGGGATATATGTGATAACCTTTCAGTATCTGTATTGCAACCTCTAATGTCCAAAAGGAGAGAGAGAGAGACAGACAGACAGACACAGACAGACAGACACAGACAGGAAAAGAAAAGTGCCTGCCATAGAGGTAGGTGGTAGGAGGGAAACTGGGGACATTGGTGGTGGGCAATGTACACAGGTGAAGGGATGGGTGTTGGAACATTATTTGACTGACACCCAATTAGGAACAACTTTGCAACTGTGTATCTCACTGTGACTCAATTTAAAAAATAATATTTTAAAGAAATTTAAGAAATTAAAAGAAAAAATTTGAAGTAAAGACCTCCAAGAGGGAGACCTATAACTTTATTTCCTATCTAAGTCCTGTATCCATCAACCCAAACTGGATAATTCTGGTCAGGAACCTGCCCCACTGGGAATCCCCTTCAACACTGGAGGAGGAGATAAGGGTACGCCTGACCCACTTTGCACAGGGGGTCGAGGGAAAATTATGTGTATTGAAGAACACGAAGAAAGTGGAGGACAGACTCAAAACCCAAGTAAGAACGAGTAGAAAAATGTAACCCACGTGTTGCCTAATCCCACGGAAATGACGAAACACAGGACTCTTCCTTTGAGACATGACCCAAGCAATGCTTGGGATTGTTTGGACCAGGTTTTTGTCTCAGTAAGTTGGCTGCATGATGGCTGGCTGATGAAATGGTCAGCAACCCCAAGATGCCCCAACCCAAATCTCTGGCAGAGACAGTGCTGGGCAAGACAGGCTAGAAAAAAAATCAGCAGGCGAAAGTGTGTGGCTCAGCTTGACTGTTTATCCAGAGCCAGGGCAAATGGCGCCTGCTTCTCTCCACAGCACCGGCTCGCTTCCTTCGCTCAGGAGCTCTGCTCTGTACAATCTCAGTGTCCCGCCTTGATCCAAGGGCAGCATGAGGAAATGAATCTGAACTTCAGTTTGACTCCCCTTTGCGACGGGTTCAAAGGCTAAATCCCGTTTCACTGCCTTAGCCAGGCTTTGTAGCATCCCTGGCATAATATGAAATTTGCTTGGGAAATAAAGACAAACACAGGCTGGACAGAAATGGCATAAATAATCAATCTTTCGTCTATTTATATAGAAGCCATGTGCGGCTTGGGGATGATTGCTTCGTGCTTTATTTCTTTGCTTTTCCATGAAATTCTGATGGATGTAGTGGGCACTTTGACATCATCTTGGAATGTCCCTTATATATATGAAGGACATTTCCATATGTATAATATATGAATACATACATTCGTGTGTCTATTATACATACATGTATATTATATATTATATGTATATATAATATATACATTCATGTATATATTAAACATACATGTATATATAATATATTATATGTATATATAATACATGCATTCATGTATATATTATACATACATGTATATATTATATGTATATACAATATATAGATTCATGTATATATTATACATACATGCATTAGATATACATGTATATATATATATATTCAGCCCTAAATCGGGCCTGGTGACATGGGGGGGGAGAGAATGGGAGATCAAGCAGAACTGTCTCCTGAGTAAGCAACAATTAGCATTTTATCATTCCTCAAATGTGGAAATGTGTATAACACATTACAGCTTCAAGAGAGAAAGTCGTGTACAAGGACTTGGAAGCATTTTCTGGATGAATTTGCTACTGAGGTTTCTAGCCTGAGTCTACAATCCCCAGACACTGGGAGGGAAAAATGAAACTTGGGACCCATTCAAGTCTTCTCAACAACATGGATAAACACCAAGTTTTGCATAGAATGGTGTGTGTTGTGTGTTTCTTGCACACACATCTTCACAGCAATATGGTATTCCACTTACCAATCCTGCTGTATCCAGATGGCTCCATTTTGCGTATTTAACTGGAGAGATTAAGAAAACAGACAGTAATGAGTGTGTTTTAAAAAATAGCAAGAATCTTATACCTAAAGCAAAAACCATGTGAACGCCATCATTCAATAGAGTCCTCTGAAAGCATATCTATCCCCAACCAGTTGGGGTACATTCTTCAGTGACCCTGAGTTGGCATGTCTTGTCTGGGGTTCAGAAGAGAGTTTGGGGTTGGGAGTCAGCTGCCCAAGGGCCCTGTAATTTGCAGCAGCTGTTCCCAGGATCCTCTTTTTTCACGCCATAATTGCCACATGTGGACTGTGCAGATGCCCGCGTGCCAGCGCTTCTCCTTCCCTGAGACAGACAAAGATTTCCACTCTGGTGAGCATGTCAAGGGTTACACTGAGTCAGGTGGCATAGTCTGGGTGTTTATAAAGTGTGACACCCTGCACTCAGGTTTCTGATTTCACCAACATGGCAGAGATGGAAGCAGTGTTGTCCGGGGTGAAATTTGTCTTGAGCATCAGGGTAGACAGCAGACAGCACATGTGAGGTGAAAGAGAAGAGGGGACTCTATTCCTATCTGGACACAGCGGAGTCAGGGTCCAGCTCCCCACCCCTTGTGCTTGGTTTCCTGCCACGGAATACCAGGTAGAATCACCCAGTCCAGCCAGTTTTCACTGAAAAGAGCCTGGGCAGCTTGACCTTCTCATATTCAACCCAGTAACTGTAACTACTTTATATTAACCCAATAATAGCAACAATTTCCAAACTATGACCGTGTGATAGAATACTAAGCTTCCTCTGCTTAGGTACCTGGATGAAAGTAAGAGATGCACTCTGGGAAACCATGGAAACACAAGCTTGAAAACAAGGCACAGCTACAAAGATAACCATTTCAGAAAGATAGAAATCTTACCTCAGGATCAATGGTGCCAATGGTAGCAGGAAACACATCCAGACACCCAGATTGAGCGGAGTCTCCATAATGTCTCTCAAACATGACCGATGCCCAGAGGCCAATCCTGGAAACAAACAAACAACATGAAATATAATCAATGGTTTTGGAGATGCTGATTTATAGCCTCTGGGGAGAGAGAGAGAGAAAGAGAGAGGGAGAGAAGAGAAAAGACTAAAAGAGAGAATGGAGAGACGGGGTGGAGAGAGAGAGCATGAGCGAGAGAGCAAGCACTTTCTGCTCTTAGCTGCATATGCAGGTGAAAGGTTTATGAAAAAGACATTTCTGAAAATCTTCCTGGCCAGGGATGCTTTCAACATCTGCAGTGTCCCAGAACTTCACATGCACTGTCTCAGAATTTCACAGAAATGGAATCAGATGTTTTTAACTTATGGAGAAGAAAAGGCATTGTGCAGAATGGGAGAAAGACTTTTTTCAGAACAATTTCCTGTGAGGGCATCTTTTGACACCACCAAAACTCAACCCATAAAAAATCTTGTATATATCTGCCATTTTATTAGAATACTTGGAAACTGGTTGATGTTGCTTATCAAAGTTGATACATCCATAAATAATTGAGACCCCTCAAACATCCATAATAATTGAGGGGTCTCAATTGTTTATGAATGTATCAACTTTGATAAGCACTTACAGTCCATGATTTAATATAGTATCTAGGATAGAATATGAGTTTAATGTGTGTTTTTTATTTTGCTTTGGCTATTTGGGTCGCACCCAAAGAGACCAGGGGTTGCTTCTGGCTCTGCACTCAGGAATTACTTCTGGTGATGCTCGGGGGACCCTACGGGATGTCAGGGATAGAACTCAGTCAGGTTGGCTACATGTGAGGCAAATGCCCTTCCCACTGTACTATCACTCTGGTCCCTAGAAAAATGTTTGATATTCCTTAGTCCAGGCAAAGAAGTTACACAAAGCATCTTAGAAACTCCAATGAAAAAGGCTTAGAGGTAGTTGTGAGCATGCCCCAGAAACATCTCTCGTCTTTCCCCAAAAGGCAAGAATCTATTCCTGAGAGCAGAATTAGCCCCTCCAGTGCACAAACATCATATGATAACGCCATTACAGTGGTTGTGAACAACCTGAGACTATGATTGAGTCTGGGACAGTCACTGCAAGACATTGTCTTCTGGAATCATTCTTCGCTCTCTGGCTTTGTCCTACTAATATCTCTCCTTCACTACCTGGGAAATGTCCCCAGTGGCCTAGGCATATCGCTAAGCTAGTCTGAAACTGCAGAGAAATTCTTAAAATTTTAACTTCTCCAGAAGGCTGATAACTTTGGGAAATAACACCTTCAAAAACCAAACCAAAGGGATGTTACAAAGAGTAACTGATGTGAGGATAGTGGTGAAGAAATTATTTTTAAGACCAAGGATGTTGGTGTATTGGGGGGCAGGGAGGGCATACCCAGGAGTGCTCAGAGATTACGCCTGTCACTGTATTTAGGGATCACTACTGGTGGGGCTCGGAAGGACCACTTGGAGTGCAAGGATAAAACTGAGGTTGAACATGCGCAAACCAGCTCCCTTGCCCACTATGAATCTAGTGCTTCTATGTTCCCCACACCTTTCAGATACTTAAAAGACAAAGTATTTTAAGACAATTAATGGGTATGGGTTACTTTTTCAATTATTTTATTAAGGCAACTTAATTTGCAGGTTACTTACATTGAGTTTCAAACCTATGATATTCTGACACCAGCCCCATCAACACTGCCAGCTTCCCTCCACCAACATCCTCAGCTTTATCCCCAACCACCAGCGTTTTTTGTGGTTTGTTTTCTGAGCCAGACCCAACAATTGTCAGGGCTACTCCTGCCTCTGCACCCGGTGGTTCTTGGGGTGTCCTCTAGGGTCCCAGGGATCAAATCTAGGTCTGCAGGGTAGAAGGTGAACACATGACAGGCTGTGTTATCATTGGCGCCCTGATAGGCACATTTCTAAGTTTGGTTGTGGTAGTTTGGATCTTATGTTTTCAGTTTTGTGGGGCTCTGTGGTTCAGATACAGACACTAACCACAGCTCTACCCTGCCACACTGTTGGAGGCCCCTGACTGTCATCTACCATCAGCCTGTCCTGGCATCCCTGTTTGATCTCTTTCCTTCCCTCTTAGGAATGGATTGCTTTTGAAACGTTTTTGGAAAATATGTTTTCATTACTAAAGAGTAATTCCATGTTTTTTACTTTTTTTAAAAAATTCTGTCCCGTTCTGATGTCACAGTAAAGAGCCTTGCAACAGCAGTTACAACAATGGTTTAGACAAGAGTCCCCCAAAAAGAAAACGGCTTCTCCACTGAAAGAATTTTCAATAATGGAGAAAGGTGGTGGAGAGAGAGAAAGTGAGAATTATACAGATTCTAAGTCAAAACTTCATTTTGGAGTTCTGCCTCCATCCGCCATCTATATAGCTTACACTATATCGGTTTATTACATTTTTCTTTTCAATAGCAGAATACACAAAGTCCTCAACAGATGGGCAAGGCTGCCTTGAAGAGTCCACAGTAAACACGTGCCTTTTTTTTAATTCTTGCACTTTTCATGCTTTATAGATGTCTCAAATAATGAAGCAATTTTGTTGAGCAGATATAAATTCTCCCCCTCCGAGGTAAGTCTGTGTGCTTTCTCAGGTGGAAGGAGCTGAATTCTGCTGCTTTTGAGGGGCACTCAGGAGGAAGATGAGATGCCCCAGATTTGGAATAAAGAAACAGAAAGAAAGGGATTCTTCCTGTAAGCAGATGTGCTCTTCAGCCGCGCTTCCGGGAAGGATGTGGTGTCAGGACATGGAGTCAGGCTTTCCTTTGAGCGCCTGTTAGAAGAATAAATATTGTTTCTCTTCTTGTTAACTAAACAGACTTGAAAAGAAAACGCTTGGGCATCTCAACAACAACAAACAAATAGGAAAACTCACATCGTCCTTCTAAAGCCGCTTTCCCCCTCCAAGATGTTTTTGTTGCTGTTTCCTTCCCTGTGAAGTGTCTCTACTAAGATCTGTGTGGATCTTATTATGAAAATGTTGCCTAAGTTGTGCTACAGGAGAATATCTAAGAAATTCTATTTTTAGATGCCAATATATGCATTTTCCCCCCCCCACACACACACATGGGGGAGGCTGGGACAGAGAATCAAAATGCCACATTCTACTGGGGGGTGGGGAACAATCTGGTTTTCTTTGTTTTTTAAATTCAAAATAGCCATATAAAATCTCCATGGGAGTTATAAAGAGCGTCCCCTTTGGTTATCCCATTCTGGGTTGGCTTGCCTTTGGGGCTGGGGAGTCCCCAGCACTTAAACGCCACCACTATCTTTATCAGACAAAGAATGTAAAGAAGTCAGACAGTATCTCAGTACAAAAGCTTGACCTCTGTGCCCTCTGAGGCCTGAGGCCTAGACAATCATCCAGGCCGGGATCTTTCCTGAGAAATATCTGAGAAAGAACAGCGAGGGCGTCTTTTACAAGCCAAATCTGTGAGCTAAGATCCAAGGGCTTCTAGCTACAGAAAGCACAGGGTTGCTGGCTCCGTCCCCGGGGCCACTGGACAAAAGGAATGGCCAGCCTGGGGGGGACTTCAATTCTTTCAAACGTTGAAAGCTCATCTGGGGTCTTTGAGTCAATTTCCTCCACAGGAAAGACAAGTTTATTAACCACTCTCTGGTATTAAGTGTAATAAGGAGGAATACAGCAATTTAAGTCACCAAAAGAGACCAGCTGTGGCATTCTACCAGTTTTCATTATGTAAAGTTGCGTTGAGAGAGAGTGAGAGGCATTCTTTGCCCACCCCAGGTTCCCCTGAATTTACTTTGGGAACATCATCTGATGCGAAAAAATAAAATGGCTTATTCTAGGAAATAGAATCCTGTTTGGGAGTCCATTTCATTTTCTCTACTTGTGATTCTTCAAAAGAACCTAGAAGAGACGCATTGATGGATGAGCTGCCTCCTGTGGGAGCCGCATGTCGAGGTGAAGTCACACAACGGAGGGGAGATAATTACTCAGCTCCAAAAAATAACTGTGAATGCAGTGGAGGTCTACCGTGAGGCGGAGGGGAGAAATGGCCTGATTCTGATGCCAGCACTCGACTATGCCTGCAATGTGTAGGAGGCAGAGTGGTGCCGGGAATTGAGTCCAAATTGGATGCCTACTTGTCATGCGCCCTAACCACTGGACTATCTCTACAATCCTTGCATCTTCAGGAATTGAGTCTAAATTGGATGCCTACTTGTCATGTGCCCTAACCACTGGACTATCTCTACAATCCTTGCATCTTTTCTCTAGACATATAGGTGATTCACCATGTAATAGGAATAGAACACATAAAATAAATTTTATAGACATCAAAAAAGCAACAACAAATTAAAGCCATTTAAAAAATAATGTGATTGCAGTAAAAAATATTTAGAGCAATTCTTTTATCATTTTTCTAGACAGCCATCTAGGCTTACTTGGAGGAAATAGAGATCATATTTTTCATTTTTGTTTATTTCCTTAGGTGAGAATTAGGATTATATCCGAGCCTGGTCATTGCTCGTGCTTTGGTGATGCTTTGTCTCTGTCCTTATGAAGTGAAAAAGACCTTGCAAGCAGCCAACCAGGGTTCAAGCCCCGGTTTTCTGTATGGTCCCCCATGCACCGTGAGGAGTAATTCCTGAGTGTGGGTCAGGATGTGATCCAAAAAGTTAAAAAAAAAGTGAAAAGAGAGGGAGAGAAACTACACCAACCCCCTCAAGCGGATGATGGAGAACGTTTCCATACTTCCTCTCCAACTGGACGAAGAGCAGATTCTACCATTCCCATGAGAAGTCACATCACTGTGCAGGGTCACAGAGTTAGTGTCTGGTGACAGACTGTGCACCAGAAGCCATTCCAGAATATGCTCCTCTAGGAGCAACACTGAGATGCCATTGGGCTACATTGGCACGTGATAGGGTTCAATGGAAATGTTACTGGCGCCCGCTCAAGCAAATTGATGAATAACGGGATTCAAGTGATCAAGTGATCAAGCAGCAACACTGACGGGATCAAAAAGCAAGATCTCAAGCCTGCGCTGCATCAGAGTCTAGGTGCCATGGGCCATTCTTTTTATTTCTTTTGGGGTAACACCCAGCGATGCTCAGGAATTACTCCTGACAGTGCTCAGGAAACCATATGGGATGCTAGGGATTGAACCCAGGTTGGTGGTGTGCAAGGCAAGCGACCTACCTGTTGTGCTATCACTCCAGCCTCTCTATAGGGCTATTCTTGAACAAGTTTCCAACACTATAATTTGATGAATTAAACCACATTCAGGTGTGAACCACCAGTGGCTATACATGTCCTTCTCCTCTAGGCCTGCTTCCACAACTGTAAAAGGACGACTTTCATTTTACCTGCAATCAGCTCAGCAGCACGCTAGGGTGCTGAGTGAACATGACAGGGATGAAATTTGGGACTGGTCACATGCAAAACGTTCATTCCAGCCTCTTGAGCCAGTCTGAGTATCTCTCAAGAACTGCCAAGTGTGACCAATACCAACACTCCCCCTCGAACCTCCTAAAAAGAAAGAATTTAATCAGATTTTGCTGTTTGATTGGAACAGAAAATCTGAGTGCGCTGGGAAATGACAGGTGCTAGTATGCCAAGCTGAGTCAACCAACCGAATGGCAGTGACTGAGAATTTATGCACACTTCATACAACATCTGGTCAACCCCAAACAGCATGTTGGTATGTTCCTGGATCAATGAAATCAAGTCCTACATGTGACTTTTTCAGGTCATATAAATGGAAAATTTAAAGTCTTTCCCCCCTTTCATGAAATCATATGAAAGAAAAAGTAGAGCAGCTGGGCCACACTTTATTCTTATTTAACTAAAAGATTAGCATGGGGCTTGTTGGGTTTCTTCTACTCCCCCACCCCCATTTTCCATTAAGCAAGTTCTTTTAAAACAAATTTGAACTTTTCCCATCCCAGTGATTCCCACGGACAGTTGGCAAAGAATCTTGGACAAGTTGCAAAACTGGGATTTTTCCAGGCATGAGTAACTTGTTAAAAAGCCACTATTTCCTTAATACTAACAGTAAATAGAATTCACATCCATATAAATCCTCAGTGGCCCACTGGGGAAAGTTTTATATGTGTGTGTGTATACATATACATATACATATATATATATATATATATATATGTGTGTGTGTGTGTGTGTGTGTGTGTGTGTGTGTGAATGCATAGAATCTTTTATTATTCAGAAAACACTTTGCTCTCAGCATGTCTGTTTATATTCTACTTCTTAAAAATAAATACACATATTTATGCCAGTTGGGGTTAAAAGGTATCCTTTTTCTACTGGCTGCTGGGTGTCAATGATTTTATGATGGATGGGTTTAAAATACCTGGCTAGAATTCTCAAGAAGGATCTCTCTTCTCTTTATTCTGTTTTCTTAAAAGGAGGAACAAAACTTAATCACCACATAATTAAAATATGTTTTTCTTGAAGTCAAATTTCATGAAAATGCTTTTCCTGAAGAAGAATTTTGCTGGGAAAGCTCAGAAAAAATATTTTTTTCAAGACATACGGGAACAACTAAATGTTGAATAGCGAAGTTGGTTCACTTCTTGAGAAGTGATGGTAGAAATCTGAAGCAGCTAAATTCTTGGAGTTCTAATGATCTCTGATGAACTCGGGTAATCATCATGGAACTTCCAACCAAACAGATGAGTTTTTAAAGGATATTTGCTTCTAAGTCACCATTACTGAGGCTTGCTTTATAGATGCATTTCTGAGGCTGAGAGCAGTCAAGGGATACTTTTTAAGATCACAGCAGAGCCAAGGTTTAGATCAGGCTTAGACTCCATAAAAGGGACTTGAGCTGACTCTCATTTGGGTCCATATTGAAAGCCCACACCCCCTACGCCACCACCACATGACAGTCTTTGGGTAACAAAAATGTTCCTGTCCCTTGGTGTTGCTGGGCCGGGTATATTTTGATAACCGTCCATCCCATGACACAGCTTGCATTTCCTGTTTCCGGTCAGATGTTCCACAAGAATAACCTTTCTACATATGTTTTCGCTTTTTGATCACAATCCCAGCTGGAATCAGGAAGTTTGGAAGTCGCATGAAATGGAAAATAATTGAAAATCACAGTGGAAGGCACTTTTTTTTTGTCTTTCAAAAATATTTAATTTTCTGGTAGACCCCCCCACCCCACACCCTCCAAAAAAAAGAGGAAAAAAGAAAGAAAATCTCCACATCATCTATTATTGGCTTGAAATGATGCTATCATGTCTCCAATCAAGAGACATTTTTATCGTGAAGAACCAGCGTCCAGATTTATAAGAAAATGTGATTTTTCCAGATCAGAACACCAGAATGGGGACTTGGAAAATGTATGAGAAGGGCTTCATGAAAGCAGTAGTTGGCATTTTTCTCTGATCTCTCAGTTACAGCTTGTGCCAATTATAAAAACAAACAGCCCATGTTATCACTTTTTTAAATGAATGTGTTTAAAGACAGGAATAGAGCAGAAATAAATAACTTGCTCTCCTTGAAAACTTTCAGATAAATCCTAACCAATGTTTGGTTAAGGCATTTTAAAAACACGAGCTTCCTTCCATTATCGGACAAATAGTATGATAGCGCCGTTTGTAGGATGTCTAATTAGGATGAAAACCGAAAGAGTGTTTTGGCCATACTGAGATGGTGTCTGCACTCTTAAAGTGCGTTAAAATGTGATCCCTTTTGCCAACCCTCTTTCCCTTGCTCTCTTTCAAAGCCTCCCCTGACGCTTGATAATAAGGTTGACGTTGACGCTCCAGAGACACAAACGACCAGTTTGCAGGCTGGGATCTTTTCTGTTAGTTGGACAAATCAGACTGAAACAGCAGTATGCGAAGTTCAGGTCTTCCTGTTAATTTGTCCTCTGCGAGATTCATGACTAATGTTCTCAGTAACCCAGATAAACTGCTCCTGGAGAAGATATAATCATGCCGACACATATTCTTACAGACTGAGCCCAATCTGCTGGCACAAGTGCAGTCTTCTCGGGAAGAAAAACTGAGAAAGTATTGGTGCAGTGCTCAGCCTGGCTGAAAATCTTAGGAAGACTCTGCTTTGATTTTTCTTGTCTGTTTTCTTCTGTTTTCATCTCAAAATTTTTTATAGTGATATTATTTGCTATGAGAAAGTCTGATATTATGTTTAGATTAGTCAATTGTTTTGGTTTTCGTGTGTGTGTGTGGGGGGGGGGTATACACGTGGGTCACCCGGAAGCAAAAGCAGTATTTGTGAAAGGTCCGTGATGGCTCCAAGAGCTGGCACTTCTCCCATTCAACCTCTCTTTCACAAGGAGGAAAAGGGGATTCACTGCGGTAAGGATGTGTCGGTATGACCTAGGAATGAGTGTTGCTTCCTCCCTATTTCCCTGTGTCTTCCATTATGACTGGGGTGACACTAACCGTTTCAAAATTTTAATTTATAGGAGGCAGATTTGGCAAACAGCTGTTCCCCCATTGCTGATGATGAGTTTCTGTGTGACTGTGTATGACAAACAAACACAGTGCCAGGTTTGGGGTCCCTTGAGCAGTAGTGAGGGAATAAACGAGGTTCACAGAGACCACTGAAAATAGAAGGTCCCCGAACTTGGGGTTCTTGATTCATTATTTAGTTGCCACTGAGATCTCTGTGTGTCCCTGCGATAGGCTGAATGTCGATGAACTGGGTCTTTGCCAACTCCAAGACTGTTTGGAGAGGGAAGTAATTATTCAGACTGAGGCATGGAAGTGTGGGAAGGTAAAACAAAGACACAACCTAACACAGAAAGACACTGAGGAACATATTAATGTGAATAATTAGTTGAGCACTTATTGTGAGCGTTCCTCATGCATTCCTTCCAAGGATCCCGTGAGAGAAGAATTTACAACTCCCCTTTCATTGAAGACAGGTCAAGGTTTAGAATTTTAGTTAAGACTTGTAAATAAAGGCTTCAAATTCAAATCTTTGGCATCTGAACATGTGTACTAAGAACCTGTAATGTGCCTTGACAATAAGGAAGTTGGCTATGACTGTGGAAGAATTTGACATCAGAGTTCAAGCTTTGAGAGGAAGGAGGGAAGAGAGAGGGTGTCGGGGTGCAGACACCCAGATACTACTTATTTTCACGCCCTCGCCATAATATTGCCCCCCATTTACGGTATTGAATTTCTGAGGATCTCTGTGTACTGAAGCAGAGCTTTGCCTAAGGTTTTGAAGCATATGCAGCTATGATCTATTTGGGGGAGGAGGTAGAAAAAGATGAGAACATTCTTAAAACCCATTTACAACAAATTGGCATTATAACCAGACTTTCTCATGTATATATTAAGGACAGAAAGGGAACAAGGTAGACTAATATATTACTAAATAACAGTGTTCAAAAAAACTCCACCATGAATATAAAATTAGTTAAATGACTACCAGTAAAACAACATTGTTTGCACGATTTTGAAATTTCACATGGTTCATATCCATCTACCTATAAACAGTCCTTTATTTTATCTGTATAAAATTATTTCTAAAATGATACACAAGGTTTCTCCAAGGAGAGAGAAAGAATGGCAGGAATATGCTATGGTGAAAAGGAAGATTTCTCACAAGCTGAACTCTTGAATTGGGAAATCACACAAAGGTGAGGTGAGTCTCAAAAAGTGAGAGGAAACAAGAATTTTGAAAAGAAATAATGGATTAAATTAGTGACTATAAAGCATATATAAAATTACTATAACACATAAGACTTAAGCTAATCTGTGTTCTGTCTTTGTCACTATCACTATCTCTATCTTCCCGTTCATCATCGATTTGCTCGAGCGGGCACCAGTAACATCTCCATATGTCCTGTCTCATGCTAGTAGAGCCCAAGGGCATCTGCTTGCTCCAGGAACATAAAGAGTCTCAAACCATTCCATCAGGTCATGGGAATGAGGTCTATAATTGTTACTGGTATTTGGCATATCAAATACGACACAGGTAGCTTGCCAGGCTTGCCATGCGGGTGGCATACTCTTGTAGTCACCCCTAAATAGAGCATTTATTGATGAACTGTGTGGCCGCTTGCGGCGTGTGAGCTGGGCTGTGATAGGCTCGTCTTCTGGGTGGAGTTCTGACGAGGGTGGAGCTTGTCTGCTGGGTGGAGTTCTGTCTTTGTATGACTTGAAATTATCTTATGCTTGTCTCTGGGCAACATTTGAAATAATGAATATCACTGTCACTGTATCACTGTCTTCCCGTTCATCATCGATTTGCTCGAGCGGGCACCAGCAACATCTCCATATGACCTGTCTCATGCAAGTAGAGCCCAAGGGCACCTGCTTGCTCCAGGAACATAAAGAGCCTCAAACCATTCCATCAGGTCATGGGAAATAATGAATATAAAATATTTTATATTGTTTCTGGGACTCTTAAAATAATCTTTAGATAAGTGGTGCCAGTAGGTCTGCTGTAGGTCTGCTGCTTCTTTGAAAAAGTATCTCTTTCTTCTGAGATAGATTGTGTCTCCACTATACTAACACATTGATACATTTTCCCCAAAGAGAGGGGAGAAATTTGAAAAAGGAGGAAACCGAAAATAAACTTTAAAGGCTACTTGAGTGAAACACGTTTATATCTACTGGGTTTCAAGGACTAGAACCAAACTGTAACTAATTTTTAAACTATTTTTTGTCAGGCGGTACAGGAATGGCATTTTTAGCCTCCTGTGCTATCTTGATCTCCTTCCTACCATCTCAAAACTATTTTTAAACTGCGTATTATTAAAATAAAATACAACTTGGGTATTCATTAGGTTGAGAATAAAGTCTTATCCTCAACAGATGCCCCAGTTAGGGATGACAATCTAATTCTCTTTAATTTAGTCCCTGGCATGGTCGCCTCTCCTTGTCAAAGTGAATCAACCTGAGTGCTAATTTTTGAAGCAAAACCTCTGTGATCATTTCACTGATGATTTAATCCAGATCTAACCTCAGGCCTTTAGAGGCTCAAGGTCAATGACCCAATTTATTCTGCCATCCGCCTCCGTATGTGTAACCACTGCTGTTCTTCACAAGGCTTGACTACACACACACACACACACACACACACACACACACACACACACACACACTTCTGTTGGTGTTGGGCCCTGCCAACGATGCAAAAGAGGTCAGTTACCACTCGGGAGAAACTTAGAAGAAGGAGGTCTGGAGTCTCTGATCATGAGTACCGATCAGATATCACATTGGACATCATCTCTGCTGCCAAGACCCAAGAAGCAAAAAATCAGAGAAGTAACAGCCTCGGCACCCTGGATGGCAACAGCGAAATCTCTGTCAACTCTATAAAGGAAACAAAGGTGTCAGCAGTATCCCTGATGTTCTTAGCAGTGAACGAACAAAGCTCAGCTCAAATCCTGTGACCTTTCCCGTGTATCCCCCACCCTCAACAAGGAGTATCATTTCCATCTCCTTCATCCAAAGTAGTTAATATAGTTTGTGAATTCCCCTCTTTGTTTTAAATAATTTTCCCTTCCCCGGGTCCTGCCAGCAGGTCTGCAGAGAGCAGCATGCTCGTTGGAGAAGCTGTCCTTAAGTAAAGGAGAACTCCCAGGGATGCGAAGCCCTCACACTGGGAATTACGCTCAAGGGCTTCCCTGATCCCGAGAGGAGCTAAACTGGGTTTCTGTGTCAAAGATGCTGAATGAAACCAGGGGTGGAATTGTTAAAATTGGAAATGACCTATTTAAGCATGTGTGCATTTCCTGTGATTGGTTCGGAGACGTCCAACTTTCTAATTTCCACCATCTGAGCGATGGTCTCTGAGACTCGGAGGCAGGAAGTCTTTCTGAGCTTTGTGTTCGAGGAAAAGGTGGGATGCATCCTTCTAGCTCACTGCCATCTGGAGGATTTCTCCTCACTCTCAACAATCACAGCAAAAGACGGCTTACATCCCTCTGAAACTTTGGGGTGAAGGGGGTTTGGCAAGAGAAATGATAAAGAGGAGAGTACAAATGAAGACAATTTATTTTGGCTTGATTACAGATCAAAAACAGAACTCACAGTTATCTGAAAATTGTAATGAAATATTGGATTAAAATACCTGCCCCCTACTCCCAATTTCAGTGTGGTACATATGTATTATTTGACTTTTCCTAAAATTCCACACTTAGAAAAAAAAATCACTCAGTTATTTCTATTTCACCCTTCTTAAATCCTTTTACCATCAATCAGAAATCTAAGGAAAATCCCCAAAGTTATTACTTAAAGAAAGATAATCAGCATAATAATTATGGTTTCACTAATAAGACAAGCGTATTTTGGGGCATCCATTTACTTGCTGTTCTGAGGAGCAAACTTTCAAGGGTTCTAAAGGCAGAAATGCATTGAACAGGGTCTACCTGTGCAAAATTAGCACAAAAGCTCCCATAACATAACCCAAATCAGAGGTTATCAGGGAGGCAGAATGTATCTGAAATCGGGGACATTACAACCCATCGTTTCATTAAATTTGTCAGATAACTGAGTTCTGTTTCTGATCTGAACCCCCAAACATCTCTTCAGATTCTGTATTGAAACCTTAATAATACTTTTTATTTTTTTTGCACCTGGGTGGGGGGGAGAGGCTAGGGGAAGGGAGAATCAGCCTTTTAGCTAAAGTCCTGACCAACCTGTCATGGAGTTCAGTGTTTCTTAAAATTTGTTTTGTTACTTTTTTGTGGTACCAACAGAATATTCTGGCTTGAGAAAAGTTTATTTCCTCCTCTGTTTCCTTCCCCAACATTCTCTCTCTCCATTTCTGTCTTCTTTAAATTTTGGCTATGTGTCCTTTGGAGATAAGGTTGTGCTGGAGATTTTAGCCACCGAGCACTGAGAGAACAGCATTAAGAGTGACATAACATTTTACGGCCCAACGCACAAGTATTCACTGACAGCCATCTTATTCTCAGAGGCCTGGAGCAATATGTTGTCACGTGAGCACAGCTGAAACATTGGAGACATCTCAGATTGGTCCACCTCTCTGTCACTCAAACCTCTGGGATCCAATCTGCATTGTCCCCGCCTACCTGTCCCTCTAAAACCTGACATCTTTGGTTGGCAAGGAGCCTCTTGGGAGAACCTTCTTTTCTAAGCTGACTGGTGCTTCTGATCCCAGCAACTAATTCTCATCATTCTTTTTGGTTGGGAAGGGGGCTGTCTCCCCACATGGTGTCTAGTGGGATCCTGGGTTCTCCCAGCAGACAGGCAGGTCAATGCGAAGGACACCTTTCTGCTTTGACTCTATGGTGTTGGGGACCAGCAGGCTCGCCCCAGCACTGCTTAGGGGGTCTCATGGGGATGACTGGGGATGCAAGTCCCAGAGCTGCTCCCTGGAGATCCTCTGTAGACCCCCCAGGGATTGAACCCAATTTCTTTATCCATGATCCTTCCATGGTATTTTCTGGATAGAAACTGAGGCGCTTACAGAAAACCTAACTCATGGATTAGTGTCTAATGAAGGCTAATACACACTTAGTCGTAGACAGTATGGTTTCTTCGCTTCTCAAAGCATTTCCTTTGCATGCACACAAAAAAGAAGTGTTTTCTTTTGGAAGGTATATTGTTCAGAAAAATACTATACTATCATTTTTAATATGATTTTTTTTAAAAATCACCTAGCAGATGAACGCTTATAAATGTGGCCAATCCCTGCGTGCTTAAAATTCTACTTGCTTTACAAGACTAATGTCCAATAGACTGAAAAGGTAACATAAATCATTGGCTAGTGGTGTTAGAGAACAGGTTAGGGGTTAAGGGGCCTGTGCATGTGGGTGACCCTGGTTCAATCCCCAGCATCGATGCTCCCCTGAGCACTGTCTCGCTGTGCATGCAAGCCTACACTCAATAACCCTCTCAGACTCCAGCTCTTTTCTGTATCCCGGCTGGAATTATATTAGCTAAATACATGAAGAGCAGAAGGCTGAGCAATGCTGTCATTCTAGGTGACTTTTATTGGGAACCCATGAAGGTAGACTCACAACGTGGAGCTACATGTTTTGCATCAAAACCTAGACAGCGGCAGAGCTGTGGGACGTGAGTGTGTGTGTCTATGCCATTTTCTCCCCCTGTGCTTTGCTGTCTACCATAAGGAGGATCCACAAATCCACGGCGAGTTCATTTGTGGGCCAACTCTGCCAAATTATATGATGTGAATTGATGTCCACTCAAGGGCTGACAACAGCAGACCCTGATTTAAGTTCTTAGACTGAACGTGCCCACAATTGTTGGGGTGAAGGGTCAGTTCAGACCATTAATTAGTCTAATTCATCTCAATCTACTTCACTTTACAAGTTTTAGGGACTGGAGCTAGCTGGAAGGTGAGTAAAGTAACACTGTGCAAAGCTGCAGAGAGAGCCATCCCACGGCAAGTGCATTCTGGATTTTTTTTATTTAAAATTCATCATTTTAGACAATTGTGTCTCTTAATCATGAGAGTTATAGAATGACTCTGTGAAACAGCAGTGAACAGATTATTCTATGAGCAATGAATTAAAATACTAAAACCAGAAAAATCCATCATGTTTTAAAAAAATACTATACCAGGCTGGAACTTTGGAAAGCATTTTTTGGTAACCAAAGAGTTCCTTTCCGATCCAGAAGTTTCCTACAAGTGTTAAATCTCCAAAACAAGTTAATTCATGCCTATCATTTGAAATTTTTACAATTTAGACATTTAAATATCAGAGTTGCATTTAATCGTAGGAACAGGTTGTAGAGATTTGTTAATTTGAAATTCCATTTGGTAACAGACGCAATAACTTGTCTGGCATTAAAACCGAGTCTAAGGTAATCATGGCACACTTGCTCTTTTGTTCTAAGTGCTTTACAATCCTTAATTCACATAAAACATCTGTGAAATTTAGTTAGGAGTGTGGTGAGTAAAATTTAATCCTTGTTTTTATACCAGCATGTTCTCAAACATGCTTATATATATTTCAATCTTCCTTGTGTGAAAAATCCACGTGGGAATCCACGGGGAGGCATTTTAGTGATATTCTAACCCTTTGGGGCAATAGAAGATTAATGTGCTAACAGAATTAAAACTATGCCAGGCAGGAGACGATTTCCTCCGTTGATTTTGACACATATCGAAGGAATAACTCTAGAAACAAATGAAGAATTGGTGGCCAGATACATGTTTGTTAACCTGAAAGTAATTGTTTTCTTTCTTTTATTTTTGGCACTGATTAAATGTAGACAGAGTGGAGTAAATTATTTTGCTGAGGCCCAGGAGGGCTAGTGGGCATGTTTTGCATGCACCCACTGAGAATAACCCCAACACACACACACACACACACACACACACACACACCGGGCGGTATAGCAAATTTTGCTAAGGGCAATATTAGCTAGGTGGGGAGGACACACGTGAGAGTTTTTGCAGGACAGGTAGGCACAACACTCTGCTCTGCCACTTCCTCTCTCCACCCATCAGTGCTAAACAACCTTATTCTTTTCTGCAAACCTGAGGCATATCCAATGTCAGTACCGAATCCTTGGCCGCCATACGTACACCAGGGGAGTCTTTCTGAAGTTCCTTTAATAAATTATTTCAAAAACTGTATATGCTTTGGGAAGGATTTTCAGCACCTGCGTCCCCCACTCCAAACCCGCACATAAAGCTAGCAGAGATGCCAACGTGGACAACACTTCAAGTAAATGTTACCTCCCTTGTTGGGAAGCTGGGAAAATGTTTCAGAGCCTACTACATGGAGAGTGTTGTGTTAGATGCTGAGACAGGGGATGTGTGCGCAGCACACACACACACTCACACACACTGAACCTTTATGTTCCACTTCACTCTACAAAGGCTCTGTGCCTGCACATACCTACTTACAGGAACATACTTTTGTGTTTCCATCGATAGATCCAAGACAACGTAAATTCAAGATAGCTGCTAATGGATGGGCAAAGATAAAAGTGACTAGAGCGAGAGTGTTAGGGTGGAACAAGAATCAGAAACAAGACAGGCCTCCCACAAGGCACTGAGAAGCTGAAGGCAGGTCAAAGTGCAGCTTCATGTCTAGCTCCCACTGATCAAAGCAAAATAGGAAACCCAATCAGTCAGAAAAAGAGCTTGGCAGATAATAGACAATAGGCTTAATCCACGCAAGAGAGTTTTTCCAGATGTTGAGAGAGAACATTTTCCCATGGATTATCGTTAACTAGGGTTCTGCAGGATTCAGAGAGGAGCCTTGTCAACTCCAGTGATTCAAATATTCACTGCTCTGACAATGCTCACCAGAATCCTTGAAGTCTACCAGTGTTCTCCTCCCCAGTACTCGATAAGATCGGATGGATAAAGAAGTAACATGTCTCAGAGTACACTGGTGAGCTCTTAGGCTCTGCTCCTACCTAGATTCAAGTTGACAAACTGATCCCCAAACCAACCTACATAAGGCTTATGAGTCAGCTGGGCAGGGCAGGATGTGGTTGGTAAACTACAGACACTGTCTCTCCTCTAACCCCACCTCTGTGCACCCAATAATGACACAGAACTGCTGGCTTTGATCTGTCTTACAACAGACGATTAATTACTGCCTCACATTTAAGTATTTGGTGCAGGTGGAAAAGCAGAGACTAAAGCAGAAAGATTCTGGGATTCTGATGCTACCTGGGGCTGTTAAAGGTGCCACTCAATGCTTTGCTAGTCAATGTGTGGAAAAGTCCTTACGTCCTAGGTGGATGTATTCTTACAAAGTGCAGAGGACCTATATTATTCCTCTGATACTCCCCTCACTCTGTTTTAGACAGGAATATGGGCATTCAATGCAGCCAAGTCCTTAATCTACAAAGTTTGGTTCCATAGAGAGCTTAATTTCTTTTTTTTAAAAAAAATTCATTATTTTTGACTGAATCACCATGAAACTCACCACTCAGGCTAGCAGGGTATGTGGCATAGTCAGGAAACTTCATTTGGACCAGAGCGTTTGAGATCCCGTTTCACAGGGTGAATAATGCCTAGGATTATAGTGATGGTGCCTGGATTTCTTATTGGAATAAGACATCACCTAAAAGAGTCAGAGGGAGGGGAAGATGATCAGGAAACCACAGACCTCTCCCCCCACCCACTAAAGTCATGGGAGGGAATTCCAGGGTTGCTTTATAACTCCAGGCCTTAAAGCAGGTTGGTTCTCTTTACTCATTTCTCATTCATTCCCTTCTCGTCAGTTCCTCACATACAGAGGTCCAGATAATAGGATATCCTGGTCTGTTCAGTCTTGAACAATCTTGTTCAATCTTGATCTCATGGGGTATAGAGAGCCCTAAGAGGCGAATGCATGTGAGAATCCTGGGTGGGATCCCTGCTCCCACATGGTCTCTAAGTATCATGGAGATCAATCCCTGAGCACAGAGCTGGGAATAGCCCCTGAGAATCATCAGGAGGCGGAACCAACTATCTCCTGTTCAAAACAGACAAGCAACCCTCAAAAACTGACATCCTCAACTATCAGAAAGGAAGAAGGAAAATCAGAAATGAGAGATACCAACTAGCCATGGGCAGGGGCCAGTTTTCCAAAGGGCATTCTCCATTTCTCATCTTTACAGAGAAATGAGAGTCCACACATTCATTCCCCTTCCATCCAAGCCCAGTGAGTTGATGATGAATGAGGAATATTCAGAGAACCCCCATGTCCTGTGATTAATATTCATGCTATTATTCCTCAGTTATTCCCTGCTCACATCTTCAGTGACTTGAAGACTATCACTCTGTTGAACAGAAGACAGGAGCCAAGTGCCAAATGAAGATTCGAGACGAAACTGTGATTTCCCCGTTCGCCCACCAGATATTCCTGGTAATTGAAAGTTGATGTATGAGTCCATTTGTAAAAAAGAGAAGAGGAGCTTTGACACCGGCTCATGGAGTGTTCGGTGAAATAAATGCTCCCTTGACAGGGGGTAAAATAATGAGACCCCGAGAATGGTCCCAAGGGGGAGGAAATGTGTTCTTTTCAAGTTTGGTCAGAATGGCTGGAGAGACCAATGATGGAGCTGTGCACTGCAGAGGGCAGTGAGAGGTTAGGAGGGGTGAAGGGTCTTTCTCCCATTATTCTCAGTGTTTGCCTTCTTCCTCCTTTCGCTGTGATCATGTGTCCTCAAATGACTCACCCAAGCCCACCAGAATGAAATACAGTTGGCCCAATACACGGAGGCCGCCAACCCTCTTCTCATGCCTGGCTCCTGCTAAGAGAGAAAGGAGACACTCAGAGATTCTAAAGAAATGTTCCGCGTGAAGCAGCACAGGCAGCTGAGGTCTACACAGGCAACATCCTTGGAATCTAAACACTGGGTCAACGTTTCTTCACTTGTCACTCCCACACCTGGCCACTTGGACCATCGCAGGAGGGTTCTTCACTTCAGTTTTCACTTCAATTCAGCTCCAGTTTCTCGGGTTTGAAGAAAGTGGTTAAAAAGCAAAACATTGACAAATGCAGGCATGGATCATAGAGTAAGTAGCCTGCAGCTTTGCCTTCAGCTAAGGGAGACTGAGAAACTGACCAGGGCAATGCAAAAGATCTGGTCACTCCATTTCCACCCAGAGTGAGTGAGATCTGAACACTAAGCAAGAGGTTGGTCTGTGTGCTCAGGGCAGTTCCAGGGAGAGCAACAGGAACACAGCAACGGGGTTTCAACACTAAAACAAAATGCAAACCACCCCAGACCACAGAGCTTTCTGCCCGCACCCACTTTTTAAGCATAGGGAACATTCATTTTTGTCTCTGAATGCTGACAGTAGAAGTCCAAGATGTAGGTGGACCCTCTGTGATCTGAAGCTAAGGCTTCCCTTTCTCACCTCCCCTCATCTTTCCTCTCTCACCTCTCCAGAGACCAACAAGGAGCCATCAATGATGACTCGGTGAGAGACACTTCAAAGAAGTGTTTGACCTGGAAGAAGATGTGGTTCTCTAATAGAGATGGTCCCTAGCACAAAAGACACCTGCTAGATTCCTATTGCTAGATTTCAGATCATTTGAACAGTTTAAGGGAAGCCACTCAGAGGTGCGAATTTTGTGTCTTCGATGTAGAAGTGCAGATTAAAGTCATGGGCAGATAAAATTACCCCAAGAATGATCATGCAAGCTACTATTATTCCCTCTTAAAATATAGGCTGTAAACTCTACGAAGAGCAGGATGAGGTAATCAAATCTTTTCATAATTTTTAATTATGTCTCTTGAAATTTCTTTATGCCCTTGGGGAAAAAATAACCTCGATTAATATTTACGACACTTAGTAGAAATTGGGGGCTCTCCCAAGCAATGCTCAGGTGGAGCAATCAATACTTGGTACAGAGGGTTCAATGCTTAGGCCCATCAACACTAAAGGCCACCAAAGGGCTACAGCCAACAACACTGCTGTGGGGGAGGATGAGGTCAGGTGGAATTGGGGATCCAACCTGGGGCCTTGATCCCTGAGCCATATCTTAGGCTCACAAAGGAGGTGATTTTTTAAAGTTTCTTTGGGTAATCAGGTATGGCCATGTAAGAAGAAATCCATTTTCATATTTGTATAATACCTGCTACTTCATATTTCAAAGGTATGTGAGATTTCCTATGAGGCCACTGGTATGGCCTCATAGGTTATGGCCTTTCCATTAGGGAAAGGTTCTCTGAGACTGTGGCAACATGGTGGATGATTTTCAGTTCACTTGACTGAAGGGATCTCAGATACCAATGAAACATACTTGGGGTGTCGATGAGGATGTTTCAAATTGGCCTCTGAAGTTGGAATTGACTTGAGTCAAACACTCTGTTTTACACGGATGTGTCTCATCAAATCCATTAAAGATGTGAACAGAAGAATGCAGAGGAGAGTAAATGTGCCCCGTGCTTATGCTGGGGCCACTGTCTTCTCTGTGGTGACAGATAGACTCCTGGTGCTCAGGTCTTGGTCTCAGACAGGGCTAGACCCATCACCTCCCTGTCTTATGCCAATGACACCATTGATGTTCCTGCTTTTGCAGCAAAGAACAAATTCCTCTAACATACCCCTTCTTTAGGACGTGCCTATGTTTATCCTCTTGGTTCCGAGGAATTCTGACCCAGACACTGACTCCAAAGTTAAGGGGTTCTGCATAACACATGCTTATTTCTCAGCCATAAAAAATGCCCTTCATGGAACCAGTGGGCAGGCAAATCTATGAGACAGTGACTTTTCAAGTTGGAAATGATCAGGACACTAAACTACACATTTCAAACATGGTCTCCCCATTGCCATGATCAAAGAAGAGGCAGATGATTCCAACAATATCAATTAATGATGTCTCCTGACAAGGGTATTTCCATTGTTGCTCAGTCAGCCCCACATTTTCAGGGTCAGAATTAGCCACGTGATTACTTGCTACAATGGGGCTAGAAGCATTTATCTTCATATGAGAAATCCAGACTTCTGGGAAAATAGATGGTATAGGTCGCCATGAGAACCCAACTCTTAAAACATAGACTAGATCTTTTCACCCTTGTTCCAAGCTTTGCCTTAGTCCTAACTATGCTTTATTGGTATCTTTGAAGCCGTTTCCTCCCTGCCTCCAAAATCTCACCCTTTTCCCATTCAATCTCTAAGAAAGTACCCGAGAAAGCAAAGCCTCCATCAGAATATGGTATTACATGACTCTGTAACCTTTTTCCCCTCAGAAAACCACCCTTTATGAATAAAACATGGGCGACCTTTAAAAACTTAGCAGTTGTACTAGGTGATTGCATATTAACAAGCTTTTTGAAGAAATAGGACAGGCACTGTATGTTTCAGTTAAGGAGAGATAATAGAACGGTTCTCATAATTTATTATTTTATTCAATACATGGAAATGCAACAACTATTTTACAAAGTCTGCTTACACTTCCCTGACTGTAATTGTACATGACTTCTCTCTTACTTTCAGGGCGCATTTGCTATTAAATCAAAGAGTCCTATGGAAATCAGAATTCTTTGGATATTCAAAGTCCACTATTGGTTAATGTTGCCATGAATTCCAAGACTGATGATGTAGGACAAGTATAGTAGAGTTAAGTCCACAGGATTTTTAATTTTCCAACTTTGAAACATCAATCTGGAGGTTCCAGGGCCCCCAAAAGTGAATGGGTCCAGGGAGATGGACTCAGTCTACTCCAGTCTAAAGGGAATGAGGCCTCTGCTCAGGAAAGGGTGTGCTCCTAACTCATTGCTTTTGCAGGTCTTTGCACTATTATCCCAGGAGTCCTATGGGTCTTATCCAGAGAGACATTATCTAGAGCAAGGGGGATTCTTCATGGAAGTATAGCATTTATCTTTTCGAAAAAAGAGAATTCGCCATATGTGCTCATTTCTGTAACAGACAGACAGATAGAGAGAGAAAAGGACCCTCACAACTAAAATAAATAATGTGACTTTCAAAAATCCAAGCTTGGACAGTTAATTACTTTATTCTAAGGTGGGAAGGCTTTCAACACTGCTTAAGAAGAGACTGGCCCTCCTTTGAAAATAACCAGTGTTTTCTGGAAATGTGCATCAAGATTTTCCTGGGAAATGCATGTATTTCTGGAATTCTCCCGTCTATGGTGCTTAGGCCAAGTACCTGAGGTCTGGAATGAAGGAAGCAAGGAGAGGTTCAGTCCATCTCTGCGTGAAGATATCACCAGGATGTGGGCTGGAGTGAATAGTGCAGCAGGGAGGGCATTTGCCTTGCACACAGCTGACCCAGGTTCAATCCCTGGCATCCCAAAGGGTCCTCTGAGACCTGCCAATAGTGATTCCTGAGAGAAGAGCCAGGAGTAACCCATGAGCATCACTGGGTTTGACCTCAAAAGTCAAGAATAAATAAATAAAACCACCAGATAGCTGCCATTTCTGAAAGTTCCAGATGTGTGTTTTTCATAACAGTTTCAGCAGGGAAAGATAGAGTTTGGGCTCAGATAGGTTTGAGACAGGGCTGGGAGAGGAAAGGAAGATGTTGAGAACGGAAAAATTATGGATCTCACACAAACGACAGGATACTGTCTGTCAGTGCAGAGCATCTTGACCAGGCCAAAGCTTCCATTCGAACTGGGGAAAATGAGCTCATAGAGATGCTCTCTGCTTTACTGCTCAAAATGGACCAGTGCTGTGGTATTAACTTAATGATTGACACTTGAGTCCATCAAATCACGACTAATCTTCCTCAACCATCCCACCCCAAATGCTGAGGAACCAGGCAGTCGATACCAGGACTATCTCCAGGCAGCAGGTTAAATCACCTTGTGACAGGTGATTTAAGCCAGTGGGCTATTATTCATTACCACTTTTCTCAGGTTCAAGACCACCAGAGAGAAATTATAGGTGCATACCTACCTGGCTAGAGAGATACCATAATCAGGAAAGTGTTTTTTTTGGGACTGGAGTGATAGTAGAGCAGGTAGAATGTTTGCCTTGCACACAGCCGACCTGAGTTCGATCCCTGGCATCCCATATAGTCCCCTGAGCACAGCCAGGAGTAATTCCTAAGTGTAGAGTCAGAAGTCAGCCTTGACCATCTCCAGGTGTGACCTAAAAAAGCCAAAAAAGAAAAGGTGCTTTCCTCAGGGCAAGGTTTATCCATTGTCTTTCTTGTGTGTATGCTGACCCCTATGATGTCCCTGAATGTGGTAAACTTTACTGCATGATTTCTAGTAGTGGGGGGCTGCGTTCACACTCTTCCTTGGGAAGGGTAGAAATTATAGGTGCATGAGGTGCGCCTCAGCTGATCATGAGGTTCCCAGGAGGGGAGGCGGGTTCTAGCCCTGGCCCGCCATCCCAATAGAGTCTCACAAGAAGCCAGAGGGAACCCCACACCATGAGGGCAGCCATTTTCAACATCTGAACTCCACAGCTCGTTAGAGCTCCACCCAAAAAAGAGAGGCGATTCTCCCCGTTGCACGTGGCTGCAAAGCAGCCACACAGTTCATCAGTAAATGCACAAGATGGGCGTCTACTACTGAGAGTATACCACCTGCACAGCAGAGCCTGGCAAGTTACCCATGTCATATTTGATATGCCAAAACCCAGTAACAATTATAGACCTCATTCCCATGACCTGAAGGAATGGTTTAAGGCTCTTTGTGTTCCTGGAGTGAGCAGATGCCTTTGAGCTACACTAGCACACGACAGGACATAAGGAGATGTTACTGGTGCCGCGATCAAGCAAATTGATGAACAACAGGAAGACAAGTGATACAAGTGAGGTTTTAGGTTCTATACAACACTTAACAGAATCTCCAACACAGAGCTATGCATTATGAAAGAATCATTCCGTGCATAGAGATGATTATGGGTGCAGAAGGGGCTGGAGTAAACATTCTCCATGCCGAGACCCAAGGTCAGTCCCTGGCACAGCTGAGATATGGCCCCCATACAAACAGAAACAAAGATATGGATTTCTCACTGCATAGAAAATAATGGATAAACAATTCATGTATCATTAAGTTAATCACTGCTGTGTTCCAAGGAGGCAGGTATAGAGCCCAGCCTTAAAATCACGATCTTCTTTCAAATCCAGAAGCTCTTTGAGAAGTTAAACCAAACAAACAGGACAAATAAAACTAAAAAAAAAACTTTTTTAAGTGTTATCTTTAAACTACAAAATTATTCAAGTAACGGAGAACTGAAAATTTATGGCAGTTTCTGAAATCTTTAGAAAACTTTTACATCTGGAGCTGGAATGATAGTAGAGTAGGCAGGGCATTTGCCTTGCTTGCAGCAGACCCAGGTTGGATCCCTGGCATTCCATAGGGTCCCTGGAGCACTGCCAGAAGTGTTCCTGAGTGCAGAGCTAGAAGTAACCCCTGAGCATTGGCAGGTGGGACTCAAAAAACTCAAAAAAAAAAAGAAAAGAAAACTTCTAGGTCTTATTAATGGATCCTTTGTCAGCACTGATTCTCCTGATTGCAATAGAATGGAATTGATTACATTTCAGCTCTTATCAATACTCCCCCTAGAATATGTATATACCAACAAGGCGCCCCAAGCCAAGTTTGAAGAGTAGGGGCTGGTCGATTATTAAGTGTGACATCATGAAAGATGATGTATTCGTGTGCATGGAGCACGCAGAGATCGTGGAGGCCACCAGGGGTCCTGGAAAAGCAGAGCCCCCAGGTGCGACGTGTGTGGGCTTGGACTCTGAGCTGCGGGAGAGCATGATAATCTGCCCTTCCTGGCACCCAGAGTCCAGGATATTCCTGGCTCTGTTTGTTCAGTCCCTCAGGAACTGTGGACCTCATTGCCCTAAGTCCTGACCACGTGTTCCTCTGCTCTCCTGCCCATTCTTCAGGTCTTCCTGTACTTCAGTTCTTCCATTCATGCTCTTTCTTCCCCCAGCGTCTGTGTGAGGGAGCTGAGGTGGGGAGGATGGACTCCCTGCCTTCTGCCTCACTGAGTGTCGGTGTGGGAATCTCGATTTATTCCTTCAGGAGATTTCTGAACTTCTTCAAAACCTGAGTTTTGATGGGAATGAATCCCTAGTGCCTGGGACTCCTTTCATTTGAGAATATTGGGCGACTTGCTCCTTTTCATCTCTAGGAGTCTAGCAGGCAGTTGCATCTCCTGGGCAATTACGGTAATCAGCTACTAACTCTGCTTTGCTTGACAATTACGGTAATCAGTCGGCTAACTCTGCTTTGCTTTGTTGGGCTGGCTCAGCTCCAACTGCCTCTAGGTGGCTTGGTGTCATTTCATCTTTTTTGCGATCTGTGTCGCCTCTCCCGAGACCAGAGGATAGCTGTATCTGAGCACAATATCCAAGAAAAAGAAAAAGAAAAAAAGAAATCACTTACATTTGTCATTTTAGCATTTAGGCTCCTCTGACTGTCTAAAGGATTTGTGAGATATAAAACAAAGACATCACAGGGCAAGCAGGAGCCAAGGGACTCGGTCAGGCGCTCTTCAGCTTGCGAGCAGCCTTCGAGGAGACTCGGAAGTCAGGCGGGGAGGAAAGGAGGAAAACCACAGCTCTGAGCCCACTGGAGAAGCTCTCTCGGATGCGTCATTAAGGTGCTTCCGAGCAGCTGTGTGGCGGCCATCTCAACTGGATGGCAACACAAAGTCATCAATTTCAGTTGAGAGCACTAATTTATCACCTTGCCATCTTTTATTGCAAGGTAGAAACTCTCAATCTCTCCTTCTGTGCACTCTCTCTTTCCCTCTTTCTCTCTCTTCCATGCACACATAGACGCCTCTCACCACGCCCCCACCGCAAGCTCTCAACACTCATTCCTGCTTTGTGATGTCTATAATACATCAACATCCAATTTCCAAATCAGAGGGGTCAGAGAGATAGCACAGTGGAGGAGGGCTCTTGCCTTGCACTTGAGTGAGCCAAGTTTGATCCCTGCTCCTCTGAGATGGCCCCAGGAGTGATTCCTGAACACAGAGCAAGGATTGTGCCCTGGGAACTGCTGGGTGTGGCCAAAAATCAAAGAGAAACAAATTCCCAAATCAGAAATTTATCATCATTTTTTGTCTTCTGTTAGCTTGGGTTCGAGGGGGTGGATTTTCATCTCACAGGCGAAGCCTCTTATTCGGGGTGGGGGAAGCAGGGGGCATGCCCAAAGGTGCACAGGTCAAGAGTGGGCAGGGGCCCATCCAGGATGCGTTTGGAAGTCACCCCTGGTGATGTTTTGGGGATCTGTGAGCTATGCTATGCTGTGGCTGAAATCAGATCAGCTGTATTCAAGACAAATGCTTTACTCTGGGCCATCTCTCAGCCCCCTGTGGACTTTTTCCTTTTTGGGTCACTCCCGGTGATGCTCAGAGACTAGTCCTGGCTCTGCACTCAGGAATTACTCCTGGTAGTGTTTGGGGACCCTATGGGATGCCGGTGATCGCACCCAGGTTGGCTGCATGCCAGGCAAACACCCTCCCTGCTATACTATTGCTCGGGCCCCTGGACTTTCTGAAATCCAGCTAGAAATCACGTTGTGTATGACTGCAATACTCATCGGAGGACAACTTCCCACAGGCTCCCTCCACCAGCTACGTCAGTTTTCTTCAAGCTGCAATTCCAAGATGAGGGACGCATCAACAAAGCAGCATCAGATGTTAATTCCTACCACCAATATGGCCGCGAAGTCAAATGCCTTTGCAAAGGGAACCTCAAACACGTAGAGTGAAGTAGTTGTTCTCCTTGTAAGCAGTCAGAACACCTCCCTGCGACCTGTACCTGCCAGTCAGTGGGGGGCCAATTCCAGGGCAGGCAACTTTCTCAGGCCCAGAACCAGGAGACGGCCAGAACAGAGCAGGAAAGAACACGGCTCAGAGGCCGTCATGCTCCAAAAATAAATTCTGCAGGTCTCAAAAAAGTCCGCTGGCTCAAAGCAAATGTTGAATTATTTTTCTCTCAGCATGGGAAGTCAAGATTTTTAGAGACTAGAAAAGCACCTAGGATGTTTTATGGAGCCCCTTCATTTAACCTTTTTAGCTAAATTTAGATTCAGCCTTATCACCAGGCCACCTAAGACTTCCATTAAACGGTATTGCAGGCGCTCTCATTATTTGCAATAAATATCTTTGGGCTGTACTTTCACTGGAACTCCGACTTTTGCAAGTGTGTTATTTATATTATAATAGTTCGTTCCTCCTCCCCCCCCACTGCCCTCCCAGCCACAAACACACAAATAAATATCTTTTCTGGTGACTGGGGCCAAAGTTCATCTATCCACTGCAGATACGTTTTCCTTTAGAATCCCTACACGATCTCAGTTGTTTGTTCTGTTTATTTTTTCATAAAATCTAAAATCCTGCCACAAACATTTTTTCCCTTTTAACTCCTAATATATTTTTTTCCCTGCAAGCCCTGATGTTCTCTCTGCAAGTCCCAATATTTCTCCCTAGACCCCAATTTCCCAACCAAAGCACATTACTGATCTGATGCTTTCAACAGCCTGGTACCACATCAATAAACTAAAGATTATTGTGCTTTGTCAGGCTTTATTTTGTAACATTATGGGAAATTCTCCGCTGTCTTGGATGAGTGCATAAACCCGGATTGCTTGACAATTAACAGAGCTAGTAATAGAAAAAGGCGATGTAATTTACCTTCGTACAAGGGAGCTCAGTTAACAAAAATTAAACTATTGAACTCTCCTCTCCAAGGAAGGGGATGTTGCCTCATTATATATATAAAAAGAGAGAGAAAAAGAAAAACAGATTCCAGGGGCATGAGGGCCCCCAGTCTGGCTGGGAGAATTTATTGTTCAGATTATGTGTTGTTCTGACATGCATACAAAATTATGGCTGCTAAACTGGACCAAACTTTCTCTTCATTAAATGAGTATTTCCCCCTTTGGTACTATAACTCAAAGACAGCCTTCTAGATAAATAATCGCAAGGGGGAGTACCGAAGCGTGTTCATGGATTGAGACTGAGGTGGTCTGATATTGGCAGCCAGCTTTTCCACTCTCGCTATCTCTGTCTCCCCGTATCTCGGCACTAAAGAAGAAAATATACAGTGTAATTAAATACAGAGCCATCACACTCAAAGGGAGGAACTCCCGCAGAGCAGAGTGCTGGGTTTTACAGACTCCACGGAGACCATATGAAGCCTGCATTCAAAATGGCATCTGCAGTTTTGAGCCTGCCTTCTGCCCTTTCTGGGATTTCTGCTTAGTTCAAAGAAATACTGTTTGAACACAGACATCCAGATAGCTCGGCAAAGTTATGGGAAGAAGTGGAGAGGCTTTGCTCTCCCTTCCGTGAGGATTCCCACCTTTCAGACCTCTGCCAGCGTTTTCAGAGCAGCTACGTGGCCTTAGCGAAGGGAATGTAGATGGGCCTCGGGCTGGCAGACCCAGTTATAGCTCTGGTTACCAGGAAATTTGTGCATAAGCACCGTAACTGACTGGGCTTCAATAAGTTTGAAATCCTGGCATCAACAAACTAAAATTCACTGGCCAAGTCCACGCTGTCCCTGGTTTTCCTACGTTCTGTGAGCTAAGCGTGTTTTTCACAACTTCTATAGTTGCAAAAAAAAATCAAATGATCAAAGAGTCGTGTGAAAATTACATAAAATTTGACACTCTGTTACAACAAAGTTTTATTGGGATACACCCACTCAAGGTTACGGCCATAGGCTCTTGGCTTTTCTTATACTATGGTGGATAGTTCACTAGTGACCACAGAGACTGTTGAACCCTCAGCTTCTAAACTACCTAGTGGGCTGGAGAATAGTCCAGGTGACAGGGCGTTTTGCCTTACATGCGGCCAACCCCAGTTGGATGTCTGAGCACCACCAGGAGTAGTTCCTGAGTGCAGAGCCAGGAGTAACCCTCGAGCTTTGCTGGGTATGACCTAAAAAAACCAAAAAACAAATACATAATAAAATAAAATTTCTAGTATCTGACCCACTACTAAGTTTGTCCCATCTCATGTGAGCTCATCAGAAGGGTTATTCCTAATAACCAGAGAATAATGGCTAAGCAAAGACACTCAGCAATGGGAGCCTTCTTGAAAATCGCCATATTCACTCAGGAGGTCATCACGAGATTTGTGGTATTTGAAGAAGCTGTTAAGTAAAATAGAACCAAAGTTAATGTTCAAGAACAATCAGTTTTGAGCGGATGTGGAGTCTCAGGTAGGACAGCCCCTGGAACAAGAGGAGCTATGATTTCCATACAGGAAACTCCAAGTGATGGTGTCCAATGAGAACAGAAGTCTTGGTTATTCAAAATACCAAGGGGGAAATGAATTTCCTCTGTTCTGATACTGATATTTAGGAAGATGGGAGAAAAATCACTGGGAAGAGAAAATGTGAAATTTAAAAGTAAAATCAAGTTCAAAGCAAGATGGGCTTGTGGGTTGATCGGTCAGCATTCAACGTTATCAAAATAGTTTGTTCTGTTTTCAGTGCTGAGACATGAGCTGCAGCAAACCAAGTTTCACGAGCAGAGGAGCTGATTTGTTAAAACTGTAAGGTAACAATATATACGATCTTAAACTCTGGACAGACATCTCACCATGCTTCATTAGACATGGGTCATTTTTCTGTAACTGCTCTTGGGTAGGATGACAGGGCTGCTATAACTTTAGTTGACACAGTTAATTGCAAACAATCATCTAATCAAATGATAGTATATGAGAAAAAACGCAATGTTCAGTTTATGGTCATTTCAGTTTTAAAATAAAACGTAGAATTCAGGGGGTTAAGAACATTAGGAGCATTTGCCAGAGCAAATATTCATAGAGTGGATCACTGGAGAAGGATTATTTAAAATGTGATTGACATTGAAATGTAATTAGAAAGTAATGTAAGAGAAAAATGCTTAATTATGGAATTTGGATATAGTGGCATTAAATCCACTTGTCATATGATTCAAATATGTTTGCCTTGTTTTCTTTCAGTATTGGGACGTGGGCTACTTTAGCAACTATGTTCCTTTTATTTTTTTGTCCCCAGGATATCTGTGATATTATTGAATTATTGAGTATTTTGGTTTGATTCCTGGTGATGCTTAGAGCTTGTTCCTGGCTCTTCTCTCATAGATTACTCTTGGCAGTGCTTATGGGACCACAGGTGGTACCAAGAATTGAACCCAGGTCGACCATGTGCAGGCAAGAGCCCTCCCCACTGTACTATGGGTCTGATTTCTAAATTTAAATTTATTCTTTCATTTTGGGTATAGTATGAGGGGCATAAGGAGGCACATATGGACTTTATTGCTGAGTGCTTTGAGATTCCTTGCATAATTCAGGAGAAATCAGAGAGAATTTAGGAAAGCAGGGTTAGGCAAGTTAACCTTCACACAAGATAGAAAAGCTTCATGTAAAAGACAGCACAGCTAATTAAGGCTGCAGAACTTGGAGAGTAAATGTAGCATTTGAATATTAGAGAATATTCTTGTTTTTCTTTCTACAATATCTAGTGGTGATAAGTTATGATTAAAAAAAGTAGAAGCAGCAGAAGCAGCAGCAGCAGAAGCAGCAACAGCAGAAACAGCAGAAGCAGTAGCAGAAGCAGAAGCAGGAGCAGGAGAAGGAGAAGGAGAAGAAGAAGGAGGAGGAGGGAGGAGGAGGAGAAGGAGGAGAAGGAGAAGGAGAAGAAGGAGGAGGAGGAGAAGGAGGAGGAGAAAAAGAAGGAGGAGGAGAAGAGGAGAAGGAGAGGAGGAGAAGGAGGAGGAGAAAAAGAAGGAGAAGGAGGAGAAGGAGGAGGAGAAGAAGGAGAAGAAGGAGAAGGAGGAGGAGAAGGAGGAGGAGAAGGAGAGGAGGAGAAGGAGAAGAAGAAGGAAAAAGGAGGAGGAGAAGGAGGAGGAGAAGGAGAGGGAGGAGGAGGAAGGAGGAGGAGAAGGAGAAAAGGAGAAGAAGGAGGAGGAGGAGAAGAAGAAGGAGAAGGAGGGGGGGAGGAGGAGAAGAAGAAGGAGGAGAAGAAGAAGGAGAAGGGAGAAGAAGAAGAACTCTTCAACTGGTTTCTAATCCATTAATGCGAGCAGAGTGACCTGGTCAAAGCTAATGCAATGGGCATATTTGAACAGTGAGTTGTGAGGCCAGAGAAGGGTTCCCAAAGATAGATAATGATGAATGTTATATGGATTTGCACGTTGGGGTTTTAAATTGTCCTCTGCTGCCCTGAGCCTCCTTACACATACAAATAGTACAAAGAGTTGAAGGAGAGGGTGGGGCATTAGGCCGGGCTGGAGAAAAGCTCCCCTCTTCTTATGAAGAACAAACCTCTCTAAGATGTGTTGAAATCTCCTACTTGACCCTTGTCTAACCTCCAGCCCCAAATGCCCAGAGTAAGATGGAGCTAATCCCAGAAAACAGGTCTAAACAAACAAGCCAACCATCTGCTGGAGCTTTGAGAAGTCTGAATTCCCCACTTTGCTCACACACAAGCTTTAGCGAAGCAACGTGCCGAGGGCTCTGAGCCCTTGCCTGGAAATTGCAGCAATTGTAGGGAGATGCTTATCTGGGTTCCCACCGCCCCATTTTCCCAGCGTGAGACCACGTGGTCTGATCGTCCCCAGGAGTTTTCATAAGGTAGCAGACTTCTCAAAGTCGGAACAACAGTATCCTTTGGCTAGTACCCAAGGCATCCTTCTTAACTGAGCTGAACTTTATTTACTAGTTTGAGGTTCTGAGAATAATGAAGACTGGAATGGGTGATACTGGTGGTGGGCTTGGAACACTGTATGCCTGGAAGTGTATTATTCATGGCATTGTAAGCAGCGGCTAAATTAAAGTTAATAATAACGAGGACGCTATTTTATAAAGGCAACCAATTAACCACCGTATCCCTTTTATTTTTGATGTTGTGAAGGGTCTAAAACATAAAAATAAATACTCATTTCATACTCAGGATGAGCTGTGCGCCATTACCAGAATGCCATAACTAAACGCTGGACATTCTGATGACATTTGAGGCGTGTCAATCACAATTATGAAAGTCAATTTCAACACTCTCAATAAGTCATATAAATAGTTGAGATTATTTGCATAGAACCACTTATATATATATATATATATATATATATATATATATATATTTTGGGTATCACTCATAATATTGCCTTGCCTGGGTGATGGAATCTTAGATAATCCCCCGAAATGTGACTCTACATTTACCTAGAGCTGTATACACCTACACCATTTGCAGATCCCCAAATCATTTTGCTTTTAAATAAATTATAGCTTTATGCTTGGATGGGGGTGGAGGGGCGAGGGCCACGTGTTTGTGGCGAGTGTGTTAGACGGATCCCGAGCAGGTAGATGCTCTGAATTCTGCATTCTCTCCGTAAATCCAATCTGCACATCAACTCTCTTGTTTTGCAAAATGCTAAAGGCTTTTCTTTTGTCACTGATGACAAGACTCAGATACAAACATTTGGTGCAGAGGGGAACAGCGACACCTGCTCTGAGATATCAAAGGTCCATTTACTGTCCCTCGGAGCCAGACATAAACATGGCACAGCCCAAAGCCTGGAGCGCTTTGAAAAAGTGAATGCAAGATTGGACACCAGTGCGGAGCTGTTGAAAGGGATCAGGGCACTGAATGGAGGCGCTGTGCTGAGCACACAGTCCGGGAAACCACCAAACTGCAGGGTCCTTGACCCCCAACCTCTGCCTCCAGAAAACAAACACAGAAACAGCCCTGGCAAGCATTGATCACAACCGGGCTGAATGGGAGCACGGCCACAGGGTTTCTGAGTGACTTGGGCCCTTGTAGTGCATGTCTTGCTGCTTTGCAGAACTCAGACTTATAGCCCACGGTCCTACTAAAGCAAAATTATACATACATACTTACATACATATGCATATATACATATATTATATATATTAGCTTTAGCCCATGATTCTACTAAAAATGCATGTGTATACATTTTCAGTATATAAATATATTTTTAGCGTATATATGTATATACGTATATGCATATATTTTTTTTTCAAAGCCGTGTCCCTGACAGTATTGGGATTCAGTGAAGGCCCAGCTGTTTTAAGGCCAATGACTGTTTCTCCTAACCTATGGACATAGGAACCAGTTCACAGGCTCTTTAAGGTCTTCTTTTTAATCTTTCTTTTTCTCTCTCTCTCCTCAATCTAGCTTGGTCCAAGAACCTCTTCTCTCTCTCTCTCTCTCTCTCTCTCTCTCTCTCTCTCTCTCGTTTCTCTAGAAGACAGCCCCACTAGGATTCTCAAAACTGGCTGTCCAGCAGACCCCCCCCCACTCTCTCTTTTTTTCTCTCTCTCTCTCTCTACTAGCAAACTCTGTCTCCAGTAAACTCTCTCAGGCAAACTCTCTCTCTGTACTCCTCTCTCTCTTTCTATATATATATATAACACTCTCTATATATACTCTATATACTCTCTCTCTATATAAAAACTCTATATACTCTCTCTCTATATATATACTCTATATACTCTCTATATACTCTATATACTCTCTCTCTCTCTCTATATATATATATATATATATCACTAGATCACTAGACATCCCGTTGTTCATCGATTTCCTCGGCGGGCACCAGTAACATTTCCATTTGACCCTACCATGTGCCACTGTAGCCCAATGGCATCTCACTGCTCTCCCCCCAGGCATCCCAAGTTATCTCCTTTTATATCCTTTTTATATCTGCCTGGCCAGGCTCAGAATCCTGGACTCAACCATTTAACAGTTACTTAACTGCCACCTTATAAGCTGTCACCTTACAGCTGTTATCCAACGTGTGTGTATATGTATGTATACACATATATAACTTAGCATATATATATATATATATATATATATATGCTAAGTTGGCTGTTGATCTGAGAGTCTGCTCATTAGAGAAGTTTGTTTTTTTCTTCATACTTTAAGATTCTGGGTGTAGACTTGATTAAGTTGATCCTAAGTAGTGCATCAGTGCTCACTAGAATGTTTGACGACTTGAATGCTGTTTCTTCTGGGAAAACTTTGCATCTTTTATTTGCTTTTAATATTCACTCCCATCCTTCTCTGTACTCGAGGCGCCTCCTAAGATCAATTCCCCCAAGTCTCTCAGGCTCAAATCCTTAATTTCTATTACTGCCTGTTTCTGAAATACTTCTTTTGTCTTCCACATCTTAATTTTATTTTATTTTATTTTTTTATATTCAATGGTGAGTTTTAATCTGCCATTACCATTTCCCACATTTAGTAAAACACTGGTATCGATTTATGTCCTATTAATGAATGCAGTCATTCTATATCTGTCCTTTTCCTTCTGACTAATTTCACTCAGCATGATAGTCTCCATGTCCATCCATTTGCAGGTAAATTTCCTAACTTCATCTTTTCTGACAGCTGCATAGTATTCCATAGTGTAGATGAACCACCGTTTCTTTAGCCAGTCCTCTGTTCTCGGGCATTTAGGTTGTTTCCAGATTCTAGCTATAGTGAATAGCGCAGAGATGAATAAAGAAGTACAGATAGTGTTTCTGCTATGTGTTTTTCGGTCTCGGGTATATTCCCAGGAGTGCTATTGCTGGATCAAATGGGAGCTCAATATCTAGTTTTTCGGAGGAATGCCCATATTGTTCTCCAAAAGGGCTGGACCAGTCGGCACTCCCACCAACAGTGGATCAGAGTCCCTTTTTCCACACATCCACGCCAGCACCGGTTGTTCTTGCTGTTTTGGATGTGTGCCAGTCTCTGTGGTGTGAGATGGTACCTCATTGTTGTTTTGATTCGCATCTCCCTGATGATTAAAGATGAAGAGCACTTTTTCATATGCCTTTTGGCCATTCGAATTTCTTCTTTTTTTGGAAGCTTCTGTTCATTTCTTCTCCCCATTTTTTGATGGGGTTGGCTGTTTTCTTCTTGTGGAGTGCTACCAGTGCCTGATATATCCTGGATATTAACCCCTTGTCAGATGGGTATTGGGTGAATATCTTTTCCCACTCTGTGGATTGTCTTTGTATCTTGGTCACTGTTTCTTTTGAGGTGCAGAAGCTTTTTAATTTTATATAATCCCATTTGTTTATCTTAGCTTCCATTTGCTTGGTCAGTGGTGTGTCGTCTTTAAAGATACTTTTCGTTTCGATGTCGTAGAGTGTTTCTCCTATGTTTTCTTTGATGTACCTTATAGATTCATGTCTGATGTTGAGATCTAGAATCCATTTTGATCTGACTTTTGTGCATGGCGTTAGAAGGAGGTCTAAGTTCATTTTTTACATGTTGCTGCCCAGTTTTCCCAGCACCATTTGTTGAAGAGGCTTTCTTTGCTCCACTTAATATTTTTTGCTCCTTTATCGAAGATTAAGTGGTTGTATATTTGAGAATGTGTTTCAGGATATTCAGTTCTATTCCATAGGTCTACAGGTCTGTCTCTATACCAATACCACACTGTCTTAATTACAACTGCTCTGTAGTAGAGCTTGAGGTTGGAGAAAGTGATACCTCCCATCTTCTTTTTCCCAAAGACTGCTTTAGCTATTCGTGGAGTTTTATTATTCCATACAAATTTCAGGAGTGTTTGTTCAATTTCTTTGAAGAACATCATGGGTATCTTTATAGGGACCGCATTGAATCTGTATAAAGCTCTAGGGAGTATTACCATTTTGATAATGTTAATCCTTCCGATCCATGAGCAGGGAATATGTCTCCATTTCCTCAGGTCTTCTTTTATTTCCTGAAGTTACGTTTTGTAGTTTTCTTTGTAGAGATCCTTTACATTCTTTGTCAAACTGATTCCTAGGTATTTGATTTTCTGGCGGCGCAATTGTGAATGGGATAGTTTCTTTATGTCCCTTTCTTCTCTTTCGCTGTTTGCATATAGGAAGGCCATTGACTTTTGGGTATTGATTTTGTACCCTGCTACTCTGCTATAGGAATGTATTATTTCTAGGAGCCTCTTGGTAGACTTTCGGGTTTTCCAGGTATAATATCATGTCATCTGCAAATAGTGATAACTTGGCTTCTTCCCTTCCTATCTGGATGCCCTTAATGTCTTTTTCTTCCCTGATTGCTATGGCAAGTACTTCCAGTACTATATTGAATAGAAGTGGTGAGAGTGGGCAGCCTTGTCTTGTCCCTAATCTTAAGGGAAGGCTTTCAGTTTTTCCCCATTGAGAATGATGCTCGCTGTGGGCTTGTAGTAGATGGCCTGGATTATCTTGAGGAAGGTTCCTTCAATCCCCATTTTACGGAGAGCTTTCATCATGAACGGGTGTTGAATCTTGTCAAATGCCTTCTCTGCATCTATTGATATGATCATATGGTTTTTATTTTTCTTTTTGTTGATATGCTGTATTATGTTGATTGACTTGCGGATGTTCAACCATCCTTGCATTCCCAGGATGAATCCCACTTGGTCATGGTGTATAATCTTTTTGATGACTCTTTAGATTCTATTTGCTAGTATTTTGTTGAAGATCTTAGCATCTGTATTCATCAGGGAGATTGGTCTGCAGTTTTCCTTTTTTGTGGCATCTTTGTCTGCTTTGGGTATCAGGGTGATATGTGCCTCGTAAAAGCTATTTAGGAGTGTTTCTGTTTCTTCAATTTTCCGGATGAGCTTAAAAAGAATTGGGAGTAGGTCCTCTTTAAAGGTTTTGTAGAATTCACTGGTGAATCCATCTGGACCTGGGCTTTTGTGTTTGGGGAGACTTTTGATTACCGATTCTATTTCCTCGATGGAGACAGGTTTGTTGAGGTATTCCAAATCTTCTTGTTGCAGACTTGGGAAGATATAGGAATTCAGGATTTTGTCCATTTCTTCTAGGTTTTCTTGTTTTGTGGCGTACAGGCTCTCATAGTAATCTCTGATGATCTTTTGAATTTCTGTGGTTTCTGTTGTGATGGCCCCGTTTTCATTTCTGATTCTATTTATTTGGGTTTTCTCTTTTCCTTTTCTTACAAGTCTTGCAAGTTGATTGTCAATCTTGTTTATTTTTTCAAAGAACCAGCTTTTGGTTTCGTTGATCTTCTGGATTGTTTTTTGACATTCCATCTCATTGATTTCTGCTCTAAGTTTTATTCTTTCTTTCTTTCTGCTTGGGTTGGGTTCCTTTTGTTGATCACTCTCTAAGATCTTAAGTTGTGAAGTCAGACTGTTTATGATGGCCTTTTCTTCTTTTCTGATGAATGCTTGAAGAGCTATGAACTTGCCTCTTAACACTGCTTTTGCTGTATCCCACAAGTTCTGGTAATTCGTGTCTTCAGTCTCATTTGTTTCCAGGAATCTTTGATTTCTATTATGACTTGCTGGTTGTTCAGCAGTGACCTGTTTAGTTTCCAGGTACTTGGTATTGGTCTCTGTTTTTGTGTACAATTAACTTCTATTTTCAGTGCCTCATGGTCTGAAAAAAATAGTTGGCACAATTTCTATCTTCTTGATTTTATGGAGGTATGATTTATGGCTCAGCATGTGATCTATTTTGGAGTATGTTCCATGTGCACTGGAGAAGAAAGTGTACTCAGCTTTTTGGGGATGAAATGCCCTGCATATGTCTACCAGCCCTCTTTCTTCCATCTCTTCTTTTAGGGCCAGTATTTCCTTGGTAAGTTTCAATCTTATTGATCTATCCAGGGTTGATAGAGCAGTGTTGAAGTCTCCAACTACAATTGTGTTGCTGTCAATGTCTTCTTTGAAGTCTATTAGTAGTTGTTTTAGGTATTTTGCTGGCCCCTCGTTGGGTGCATATATGTTTAATAGCGTGATTTCTTCCTGATATATGCATCCCTTGACTATTAAGAAGTGACCTTCACTGTCCCTTCTGACCTTCTTCAGCCTGAAGTCTATGTTGTCAGATACCAGTATGGCTACCCCAGCCTAATTTTATTTTTTATAGTATCTAATCTAGATGTTCGAATCAACTTTTGAGGTTTCAATTTTTTACCAAGAATAGTCTTGGTACCAAGAATGCCAAATCTTACAAAAATGTGCATGCAGGCGTGTCCGAGTCTGCCCTGGCTTTGGAATCATCTCTGTGACCAGCTGACTGGCCCTTTGCTTTGCTTCTCTTCACTTTCAGACAATCAGTTTAATTTCTGCTTTTCCACACTTATTTGTTTAATGCTTTAAAATCAGCTTCACATACATAAAATGTCTCTCCAATTTAGGTAAATAATGCATTCTAATTTTTCTCTCTTTCATAGCCAGTGTTGTTCAAGGGCTTCTATTCACTCAATGATCAGGGAACCATACATGGGATCAGGGATCAAACCCTGACCTTCCACACACACCTGTGTACTCCATACTCCAATCCCCTCTCTCTCTCTCTCTCTCTCTCTCTCTGGCCCCAGGGAATATATTTTAGAAATTCCAATGAAATGCTGAATCTGAAAGGCACTTGTCTCTTCCTCTTGTCTCATCTTTGCAGGCGGGCAAGGGAAATTTTACTGCTTGTGAATCTTGTCTCACGTGATCGGGGGGTGGTAAAAACACTCGTGATATTCCATTGGAAATTTGCTTTCCCAGCCCACCCTCCATCACACCCCTAAGGTGCACGACAAATGCTCTGTCTGCTGTACAATTGCTCTGGTCCCTCTTTGTCTACATTCATTAGCAGTTCAAGATGTTTTGGCAAACTGTAAACAAAATTCAGAGTTTAGAAGCTGCAGTGCAAGTACAGAGGGGAGGACATTTGCCTTCCACATGGCCGACCTAGATTCCATACCAGCACCCCACAGGGTCCCCAGAGCACTGCCAGAAGTGATTGCTGAGTGCAGAGCTAGGAGTAAGCCCTGAGCTCTGCTCAATATGACCCCTATACAAAACAAAACAGGCAAACAAAAAAATTTAAAGGTAATAATTGATTTACTATATAAATGTCCAATGGATAAAATATTCTGTGTAGCTCTAGAGTACTCCATATGAAATTTAGTCCTGACATGATGTTAGCCAACTCTGACAGAATAATTCTTCCCTGTTACACATGGTACTGAACTGCATAAACACATGTAAGAGGACATACCTTTCGTATTTTGATTCTAGAAATTCTTATTAATTCAAGTAATACAATTAAGTAACTAAAACCTGCAGTTCTCTTGCTCTCTTAGGTCAGTGTTTCGCAACTTGCGGTCAGATGGCCACTTGGGTGCTCTCGGAGCATTTTAAGGGAGCCACCAATGGATGGTCATAGTATGAAACTAGGGGGTGACCAGCAGGACAGGGGAGCCCTAGAAAGAAAATAAGGCTGGAAGGAGCCACAACTGGAAATGGGCTGCCAGGCACCTCTTTAACAACGACTTACATTTTACCTCTGTGTAGAGGGCCCAGTCCCAGGCAAGCAGAGGAGGGTAACGGTGAGTTGGAAAGGGGGCCTGGAGGTTCTGCCTGACATATCTTTCCTTGGGCCTCCCAAAATCCTTTACGTGTCTTTCTGGAGAAAGAAGCAAACACTACAGCCTGACTCGAGCTCCCGATTGGTCTAGGCTCATCACATGGAATGCTGGTTTCCTGAATTAAAAAAAATTTTTTTTTGGCTTTTGGGCCATACCTGGCAATGCTCAGGGGTTATGGCTGTCTCTGTACACAGGAATTATTTCAGGCAGTACTTCAGGGGACCATATGGGATGCTAGAGATAAAACCTGGGTAAGCCACATGCTTAAAATCACCAACTTTGATCTTGTAGAAGTGAATTCCACAGGATGGATATGTCATTCCCAACGTTCTCCCTTCTGAAATCCGACATGCCATCTCGTCGGTAAAGAAGGGAACAGCACCAGGCCCAGACAAAGTCAGACCAGAACACCTGAAGAATCTGCCTTCGGTACTCATCAATACACTAGCTCGGCTCTTCACAAGCAACCTGTCCGAATGCAAGGTGCCCTCCCAATGGAAAACCAGCAGGAGAGTTCTACTGTTCAAGAAGGGAGACATTCACGACATCGGCAACTATCACCCCATCTGCCTGTTGTCCGTCATCTACAAGTTGTTTACACGAGTCATCCTGAACAGGATTAGCAGAACACTAGATGAAGGACAACCATGCGAGCAAGCAGGCTTCCGAAAAGGATTCAGCACAATCGACCATATCCACACAGTAACCAAGCTCATTGAGGTTTGTAGGGAATACAAGATGCCACTCTGTCTCACATTCATTGATTTACAGAAAGCCTTTTATTCTGTGGAGACTGAAACAGTCATCGAAGCCCTAGCCAAACAGGGTGTTCAAACCCAATACATCAAGATCCTTCGTGAGCTGTATTACGGATTCACCACCAGGATCTCACCATTCTACAAAGAAGTGATCATTAATGTGAAAAGAGGGGTTCGACAGGGTGATACCATTTCACCAAAACTCTTCAGCGCCACCCTCAAGAACATCATTCAACAATTAGAATGGGAAGGAATGGGAGTGAAGATAGATGGTCGGCAACTACACCACCTCTGCTTCGCTGATGACATCGTTCTAATAACACCAAACATTAGCCAAGTGACACAAATGCTGGCTGACTTCGACCGAGAATGTGGAAAGATAGGTCTACAGCTGAATATAAAGAAAACCATGTTCATGAAGAATGAACTAGTTCCAGAGGCCCCATTCACTCTCAATGGAACAAACATCTCTGAATGCAGCAGTTATGTGTACCTAGGTCGAGAAGTCAACATGATGAACGACCTAAAACCTGAGCTGCGCAGGAGGAAGAGAGTGGCATGGAATGCCTTCAAAGGCATCGAAGAAATAGATAAAAGGACAAAGAACCTCCGGCTCCAGGCACATCTCTTTGACTCCACAGTTCTCCTGCATTAACATACGCCTCAGAGACCTGGGCCCTATGAAAGCAGGATGAGAATGCTATTCGGGTCTCCCAGAGAGGAATTGAAAGAGTTATGCTTGGAATATCACGCCTCACTCAAGTGAGAGCAGGAATCCAGAGTTCTGACCTTCGTTGCTATTCCAGAATCAGGGACGCTGTCTCGTTTGCCAAGGCATCGAAAATCAGATGGGCTGGACATGTAATGCGATTTGGAGACAACCGCTGGACTAGAGCCATTACCGACTGGATCCCAAGGGATGTCAAAAAATCACGTGGCCGCCCACCTACAAGATGGTCAGACTTCCTTGTAAAGACCCTGAAGGAACGGTTTGAGGCTCTTCATATTTCTGAGTCAACCAGATGCCATTGGGCTACATTGGCACGTGATAGGGTCCAATGGAAATGTTACTGGCGCCCGCTGGAGCAAATCTATGAATAACGGGATTCATGTGATCAAGTGATCAAGTGAAGCCACATGCAAGACAAACACCCTCCCCGCTGTACTATGCCTCCGGCCCCTCCTGTCTTGGCCATGCAGCCTGGGGAATGGGCAGAATGGGGCACTCCAGGTCTCGGTTGTGAAAGCGCAGGGGAGCCTTTGCAGAATGGATCTTCACCGTGCTAGGCAGGGCAAGTCCAAGGCTCTGGAGAGAGGCTGATGGCATTTGACATGTGCTAAGAAAACCACAACAATGATTTTCTCTTTCCAAAGAACATGAATAATTACCCCACATGAGTGCCCACAACAATACCCCAACTGCAACCACCACCCAAGCGTCAGGTAGACGCCTTCTATCAGACTCAGTGTGATGAGCAATTCTTGTAGCTTGTGGAAAGCAGAAGAGGCAAAAGAGCACATGGAGAAGAGTGATCAAACCTGAGGAGAGGTTAGAGAGAAGAGAGGGAAGAATGCTTTGGGCTAAAGGGGAAGCATACACAGAAATCTGTAAGAGCTGACTATCACTTGGGAAAAAATAAAGAATAAAATAGCTCAGTCTGGAATGTATGGATGATAGGTGTAGTAAGGAAAAGAACTGTTTCAGTCCTAAGCAAATTTATTTCTTGCAAACAAGATACACCGAATGTGTTTTGTGGAGAGGACCTCCATGCCTGGATTTCTGTGAAAGAGAGCAGCTGTATTTGAATGAGGGAATGAGAACAGCGAGCTCACCATCAAACCGTCCAGTTCCCATCAAATATTCTTATTTTAATATAATAACAATAATTAATAAGAATGATGGACAACCGTTTGTATTTGCAATAAAAGAGTAATTGTTGCTCATTTTCTTTGGGTAGTGCCATTATTGAATTAATCATACCCTTGATCGGAATAACTGAGACACAGTGTCACGCTATTGAAGGTGTCCCCTTTTTTCTGTTTTGTTTTTTGCAGCTGTTTAAGATTGTTTTTATCAGAAGTGCTATAGCCTGGTGATGGCAAATTTAAAGAATAGATAGAGGACGGAGGAAAAATAAGTTTTTCCTTAAAATGTGGCTTTTCTTGTGCATGTATATGTTTAAAGTGTGTGTGCAAGTATTATTGTTATTTTCTGAAGAGAGGAACTGTTGTATTTTTTTCTTTTTAAAGAAATTCTGAAGCAAGGAAGGCAGAAAAAAGAACCAGATCTTCTTATTGCCAAATTTTGGTAGACTGAAGCCAGGAACATGATGACAATATGTTTCATCAGATCACATCGAAATAGAAGAAGCCGGTTAAAGCGAAAAGACAGGGGTCGCCCATGTAAAGTTAGGAAATCAGAGAGCGCATGTTCCCTAGTCTCTAAACTCTACCGGTTGGTGCAGTTGTTTACTACTTATTATCAAAATTCAATGTGACAACTTCAAACAGTAGAGAAATTTGGTGTTAAGTCTCCTGTTCTAGAAGTGATTTGTTCACCCCGTCTATTCCTGCAGAAGTGCCAAACAAATTCCACAGAAGAAATTCCCTTCAGTGGTTTCTAATTCTCTAGATGACCCCCAAATGGCTTGTTATATGATGATTGCCACACTAACTCTGTACGACGGACATCACCTTTCTACACGGGTGAAATGGCAAAGGGTTGAATTTAAAAAAAAGCATAGAAGTAATGTCATGCTTTGCCGAGCAACTTTGGTACCAACCTCAAAATAGTGATGACTGTTTCACTGTTCCTAGATTATGAACTTGGCAAAGTCACTTGGTCATTTTCGTTCCTCACTGGATACTCATTTATAGCAAAGTGGCACAACTGTATTTGTGAAAATTCCATAAGTTGTGGCCTATATTTCTACAGCAGTCAAAACAATGTGGCCATTATGCCCAAGTTGTGAGATTTCTTGGCTGACATCAGCAGAATCATGGCTGATAACACGAGGGCCTTTAGCAATCCTGTCACAAATCAAATACATTTTAATATCCCCCAAGAATGAGATCACTCTATCCCATAGCCTCTTCCTAAATTCAGAAGGACCATATGCTAGGTCTGCCCATCACTGTATCACACTGTCTTCCCATTTATCATTGATTGGGTCGAGTGGGCACCAGTAACATCTCCATATGTCCTGTCTCATGCTTGTAGAGCCCAAAGGCATCTGCTTGCTTCGGGAACATAAAGAGCCCCAAAACATTCCATCAGGTCATGGGAATGAGGTCTAAAATTGTTACTGGTATTTGGCATATCAAATACGACATGGGTAGCTTGCCAGGCTCTGCTGTGTAGGTAGCATACTCTTGTAGTCAACTCTAAATCCAGCATTTACTGATGAACAGTGAGCAGGGCTGTGATAGGCTGGTCTGCTGGGTGGAGTTCTGACGAGAAGGAAGTCCGGATGTGGAAAATGGAGGCCCTCATACCCTCCATCATTACCTCATGGTCTACCCATCATTACAAGGATTTAGATGGCAAGTGGATTTGTGTGTCCCTTGAAATATTATTACATGACCACACTACAACTGAGGCAGCTGCTAAAATTCTCCTTGCCCAGCCCTGTAATGCTGTTCTAGTCTCCTGGCTAAAAAGACTCATTCTGTGCTAAGTACCTTCAAAACAGAAATTGTCAAATGTCCAGAGTTTGCTCCTAGAATTTTTGTTGGGGTTAGGGAGGGTAGGGTATATTAATTCTGAACCTAACCAAGAAAGGTCTGAATCTTATGCCTGGAGATAAAAATATAATGTGTGTAATCAGGCTGGGCTGTGCAGGATTGATTAATTTAGGCCTAGTTAGCCCAATGATTTTCCCCCCCCATAGAATTCAATTCATGGCCCTGTAGTAGGCTCCACTTAAAATGAGTTTGTTTCTTGGGAGAGGTTTTATCTAAGCCACCTGCAAGGTGACAGTGTACATTGTCTGTGGGCAGGCAGGGAAGCTTGGTTTCTCATGCCAAACCCATCCAGGAAGCCCTTTCCAGCCTTTGGGGAGAGAGCAGGGAGAGAAGGCTACAAGACTGGCTTCCGACACAGGGTTAGAACCTTCTCCCTCAGCCCAGATCCAGGAGGTCAGAGGAAAGCTGCCTTCCAGACTTTATGAACCTTTCATAATTCATGCCATGCTCTGGAAATATGACCTGGAACCAGATGCAAAGGTCACAAGGGGCCATTTAGGCAGATCAACATTCCATGAATGCTTAAAAAGAATGTCCCAGTTCATTCCATTTGGTCAATGGCTCCCCATTGTTCTCAGGATAGTGGGCATAAACCCCTGCCCTCTGGCATTTGGCTTGCTCCCTCACCTACCCCTCTCTCTCCTGCTCCCACCTGTCTCCTAATCTCCAAGGTCCCGGGCTGATTCACAGGTGTAGAGAGAAACCCCAGGATTTTCTAGGGAAGTTTGTACAAAAGGCCTTCTCTTTGTTTCCTATGAAACCACTGCACTGTGTGTGCTTGTTGGCTGGTTGGTTTTCTTTTTCTTTACTTAAACAAAATTTCTACAGAGCGCCCACTCGGTAGATAAAGAATCCAATGTTTGTGTAGGTGTATTGCTCTAGGTCCCACAGGAAGAGATGAGGTCGCTAATTTGGCCCAGAATTTGCATCATTCAGAAAAGGGAGATCTCCCCTGGGGTTGCCTTCTCTGAATTTGAAGCACTTGAACCCAAGGCTGTAGAGGAGCCCGGTTCCCAGTTCTCCCCACCACCACTGAAATAAGAATTTCTGTGAATTCTAGTGATGTATGTATTGGTTTAGTCCAGCTTCATTCTCCTCATTTCCAGCTTGGAAATGAACTGATTGATTCATTCAAATCATTTGACAAAGAGTTCACTTAACTTTCTTTAGATTGAAGCTCTGTGACTTCTGCAACATCCCAGGTTTGTCTGCAATTTGTAAACAATAACAGAAGCATTTCACAGTTCCTGGGAACTAGATGTGTGCTTTGGGAAAGAACGAAACTTCAGATATTCAGTTTTAAAGTAATTCTTCCTTGACTCAGAAGAACCTCCAAACTTAGCATTTAGTTGGATTTTCTGGGGCAAACACTGACTGTCTCCTTCATGATATCAACAACCCTTGTGAGTGTTTGATTCTATTTCAAAGAAACTCAAAGTTACTCTTAAGGTATCTAATAAAGATGCAATGACTGGGTTTAATTCTTCCTTTCCGAAGTTCAAACCCTAGGCAAATGAATGGGGTGGGTTGAATGAATGAGGAATAAAGGGATACTTGGGGCCAACCATACTACCTTGGAAAGATGATTAGAATATCACCAACAAGAACTCAATTCAAACAATTTCACGACTTTTTTTGTAAGCCAGAGCAGAGCTGTAGAAAGTATCCCAAGAGGACCCGATGGCCCCTTGAATTGTTTCATCAGTTATGTTTTGTATTTTACCAAAGATGGGCTTTGATTTCTAACTATTATTTTTTTTAAATGCTGGTTAAAAGTAAATCAATTATGAAGGTGAAAACCATGATGCTGAAGATGGGGTAGAAAAAAAAAATTCTACGAATCAGAATCTTGGTTGAAAAATGTGCAAGACGTCAAGCTAAAATCTCAGGCGTATCCCATCGCTATTCATTCTTTATCTTCAAAAACATGTTGGTATTTAGTCCCAAATTTCCGAGCCTTGAGCTCCGCCTTCCTTCGTGGAGATGTTATCAGCTGGAAAGGGAAAGCTGGCCGTGAAATTGTTATGTTAAGCACTTTTCCACAGGAACTTATGGCTTTAATAAGTTGGGAAAATGTTCTTATGGGGGGAAAAATACCCCAGTCATTGAAGATTCATTAGAGGGACAGAAAAAGCCTTGATTCTCCACGGGAATTTACCTTCTCTTCCCCAGGGCAGCTTGCTCCGGGGACCCCCAAGTTCTGAGCAGTGAGCACTGCAACAGCTGCCCCTCGCAAGAATGAGGTATTTGTATTTTTCAGGGAACACATAGCACAGCAGTGAGTCAGGAACATCCCCATTCCTGTGGTCAACACCAAGAGGTGTGTCTGTGCCCTGGTTCTCATGGAAACAACTCCTCGCACAGGTTAAGCTGGAGTCACTATTTTCTGCAAGGACACTGGCATGCCAGAAAGCACTGATAGCTTCCCTGTGACTCTGTATCCCCCAGCAGCCACCAAATCCTCACCTCCCAATAGCTGATGGGATAGGAATAAAAACAAGAGGGTCTCTCAGAGGCCTGAGGTGTCAGCGTGCCCCACTCTGGCAGCTCCTCGCTAGGTTGGGGGCTTCACCTGCAATGGCTTCACAATCCAGCACCAATTCTGGAAGCACCTGCAATCAGGCAGACATGTCTCTGAGCTCCATGGAAAGACAAGGGCCTTAGGGACCGAGCAATGTTACAGTGGGCAGGATTCTTGCCTTGCATGCAACAGACTCAGATTGGATTCCCAGCATCCCAACTGGTCCCTGAGCACTTACAAGTGTGATTCCTGAATACTGAGCCAGGAGGAAGCCCTGAGCACCATCTGGTGTGACTCTAAAAAATAAATCAACAAAAAGACTAGGACATACCACCAATGTCCCCCAATTGGCACTAACCCCAATGTACATACTAGTGAAGGTTAAGGATGTTGGAACATTGTATGACTGAAACCCAATCATGAACAACTTTGGAACTATTTATCTCATGGTGATTTAATAATTAAAAAATAAAGAAAGAAAGAAAAAAAAGAAAACAAACCAATAAAACAAGGACCTTTGGTCTGCCACGATTTTTTCTCTAATTAACTGTGTTGGTCCAAACATAGATACATATATATTTATCTGTATGTATAACACTGTATCACTGTCTTCCCATCATCGATTTGCTCGAGCGGGCCCCAGTAACATCTCCATATGTCCTGTCTCATGCTAGTAGAGCCCAAGGGCATCTGCTTGCTCCAAGAACATAAAGAGCCTCAATCCATTCCGGAATGAGGTCTATGATTGTTACTGGTATTTGGCATATCAAATACAACACGGGTAGCTTGCCAGGCTCTGCCGTGCAGGTAGCATACTCTTGTAGTCATCTCTAAGTCCAGCATTTATTGGTGAACGGCACGGCTGCAAGGCGCGAGCGGGCTGTGATAGGCTGGTCTGCTGGGTGGAGTTCTGACGAGAGAGAAGTCCAGATGTGGAAAATGGAGGTCCTCATGGAGTGGGGGGGGTCGTCTGGCTTGTTGCGAGGCTCTGCTGGGGTGGCAGGCCAGGGCTAGAACCTGCCATCCCTCTTGGGCGCCTCGTGAGCAGCTGGGCACCGGGAGAGCCAGTAGCAGCTCTGCCCCATGTCTGTATGTATAACACCTTATATTATACACATTGTCTTTTACATATTTTATATTACATATATATATTTTTTTTTAGTTTGGGGGCCATATCCGTTGACACTAAGGAATTATTCTTGCCTCTGTGCCCACAGATCACTCCTGACAGTGCTTAGGGTGGGGGGGTCATATGCAGTGCCAAGAACTGAACCAGGGTCAGCGCACGTAGGACAAATGCTGAACCCTTGTGCTATCTCTCCAGCCTTACTCTCTCTCTCTCTCTCTCTCTCTCTCTCTCTCTCTCTCAATATACGTCTGATGTGATTGGAACAAAGAACATGTCTTACAAGTGGGAGGCCTTGAGTTTGATCCCCACATTTCTCAGACCAAAACCCAAAGTCACCCCAGAGCCCTGGACTGAGAGAGAGGGTATAGAGGTCAGGGCGTTTCCCTTCCAGGTCTCCTACCCAGTTCATCCCTGTCCCTTGAGTCCACTAGAAGTGACCCTGAGTTCACAGTCAGGAGTATGACCACAGCTGGGTACAACCCCCCACCCCAAAGCAAAACTTAACCTCAAAACCCCGAAAGACCAGCTTATGGCTTACGCCTAGGGAGAGACATTATGGGTGCAAAAGAACTGGGGAGCTCCAAACTGCAGAAGCTTTTTGTTCTCCCAAGTCTCTCCAGCTCTGCTACCCCCTCGCACCCTGCCCTGTGGTCACTCCCTCGGAAGGTCAATGGTTCTCTAGTTAGTTCCACAAACGCAGGCCTGGTGAAGGCAATGGAGGCCACGTTGGGATGCATCTGTGAGCAGAATTCAGGCCCCAAGCACCACTGTCCACTCACTCACGTCCACCTAGGGGCTCTCTGGACCACTGCAAATGGACTTGGCAAGGCTGTGTGTGTCTGAGGAGGCAGAGGAAGAGAAAAGCCAGGTAACCCGGTTGACAACTAAGCATGGGGCAGATGGGGACCTCCCACCCCTGGGGATGCCCGCCAGCAGGGGTGAGGAAGCCGCGGAGTCCGGGAGCGAGACACTCTGCCCGCCAGCCCGGCTGTGATCTAATTGTGGCATCTGTTGGACCAGCTCCTTCCCTGACCACCCCCCAAGCAGTTCAGAGACAATAAAACACCAGAGATCCCCGAAGAGTAGTAGAGACGCTGACATGATTTAAGAAGGAAGGACTCTGATAAGAAGATAAAAATCTAATAAACAGAGTCCGGAGAATCTTGGGGCGTCTCCTGCGCTTGCCAGTGTAAGCAAAACCCTCCCAAGGAAAACAAAAGGCGCCTTAATCTTGAGGACATTCCACTCACAGACCATCTGAAGGGAGAAAGTTAAGGCCACGACCCCGGCAGGCTGCAGTTATGAGCGCTCTGACAAGAAAATATTTGATTTGGTTCAAGAAGCAAAATCAGTCACCGGAGTTTTTAATATCTTTTTTTTTTTCTTCAATAAAAAAATAATGTATTTTGTATGTGCTTGAGAGAGGGAGAGAGTTGTGCATCTGTGATAAATATTTCTCCCACCTATGTGTTGTTTTGTGTTTTTGGTTGAAGTGGGTCTTAATTTCTTTGTGGATTTTAATCAATCCCAGGAAAGGGTGGATTCACAAGACATGGATTTTCCCTTTCCTTAAAAAAAAAAGAAAAGCACATGGTTCTTGATGGCTTGTATCAGAGTTCACATATGAATCTGAAAGCATGTAAAAATAGACGTACACAAGAACGTAAAGGAAGCGAACCCAGGAAGCTGCAAATGGATTTCTAAAGAGTTAGAAAGCACGCACAGAGCTTATCTGTATCCTTGAAATCTGGGTCAGAGAAGATCATAGAAAGGGCCAGAAAGGAAGTACAAACTCTACGACATGCGGCTTGCATGTGCCCAACTCGAGTTCTATCCCCAGAACCTCATCTGATCCCAGGATGAGCCAGGAGTGACCCAGGGATCAGATGACCTGCCAGGAGAGACCCCTACTCAGAGAGCCAGATCTGTATCCTGAGCACTGCTGAGCATGGCTCAAATTAAATTTTTTTTAAAGCTTAAATCTGGGTCCAGAAGGATAATACAGCGGGCAAGCCTTCCACATGGCCCACCCAGGTTCGATCCCTGGTATTCCAAGTGATCCCTCAAGCACTGCCAGGAGTGATTCCTGAGTGCAGAGCCAGGAGTAACCCCTGAGCATTGCCGGGTGTGGCCCCTATACAAACTAAAACTGAAAAAATTGCTTAAATGCTACCCGAACTCTCAGGTGAATTCAAATGAGAATGTATCAAATGTCTAAAATAATCCTAAACCACTCTGCATCAGCATGGCTAAAGCCTGTAGTAAGAAACGTTTACGTAGTCAAGTATGTGCCTGGTATTTAGAGAAAGTAAATAGCAGTGGAAAAGGAGAAAATTTTGTGAATTTGTTTTTGTAGTGATGGGGGTGGGTGGGGCTAAGGATGAACTCTGTGCTCAAGAGTACCCCCTGGTGGTGCTCAGAGGACCCTATGTTGCACAAGGGTACATCAGTAGTGGCAGTCATGGTTGGAGTACCTTTCAGTACTATTTTCCCTACCCCCATAGGGGGAGACTTAGTTTCTTTGGGGGCTTCAGCTGTGCTAAGGGCTTAACGTGGCTCTGTACTCAAGGATCACTCCTGGTGGCGCTCTTGGGACCTTATTAGGTGCCAGGAATGGAATCCTGGTCAGTCACTTGCAAGGCAAGTGCCCTCCCCTGCTGCACAATGCTTCTGAACCAGCTAGAATTTTCCTCGCTGCACTAAATTCTTTTCACTATGGCCAAGAAGACACAGAGTTGGGACTTCTTTTTCCCCCACCACGATGAACAATTCAAACTCATGTGGAGATGCAATAATTATGTGGTCAATCTGATACATGGGCTATAAAGGGTTCCCTTTGTGATCGGGACTCTCAATACGACCCACTTTGATGGCTTAACTGTCCACTTAGTTCATAACATGTAGGCATAAGGGCAAGAATTCCATTTTCAATATCATACCCTTTGAGCACAGAAGCCGAAGGTCCAAATTGAGATGATAAACATGTTAGCAAAGTCTACAATTAGAATAAGGAACATTAAATTATCTAAAATTGAAAAACTTTGAACCTTGACACTAGAAATATGTGACTGTGCTTGTTTTCATTCCGGGCTCTGAGTCTCTTGTGTTTGCGTTTGTCTGAATTTCCTCTGCTCCTCCTGGGTAATTACACATGTTTAAAGAACTGTGCAATCATAAATATCCAGTTTGGGACAAAGTATTTTTACTTGAAAATGTATTAGAAACGTGCACCTGGGACTCAGGTAGTAATACCCAAATACTGGAGCCCATGTGTGCCAGCTTTCTAATCCCCCAGCAAAGACTGAACTTCTGTGGGAGTCAATTCTCTTATTCATACAATGAGTTTCTATAGAATACTAATCTTGAAATGGGGTTGTTGGGTTAATGTAATCTGCTAATATCAAGTATTTAAAGCAATGGCCAACCCCATTTTAATGAATCACTATGATTTGTTTATTTTTGAGCCAGACTCAGCGATGCTCAAGGGTTACTCCTGGTTCTGTGCTTGGGGATCATCATTCCTGGCTGTGCTAAAGGGGACCATATGGGATGGCTGCAACTGAACCCCAGTTGGCCACATGCAAGGCAAACACTCTTCCTGTTACACCATCTCTAAAAACCTTATAATTGTTTTAATTTATAAAAGAAATTTGTCAAATCTGTATCACTTGATCACTTGACATCCCGTTATTCAGCGATTTGCTCTAGCGGGCGCCAGTAACATATCCATTTGTACTGGCACATAGTGCCAGTGTAGCTCAATGGTATCTGCTTCACTGTCACTGTATCACTGTCTTCCCGTTCATCATCGATTTGCTCGAGCGGGCCCCAGTAACATCTCCATATGTCCTGTCTCATGCTAGTAGAGCCCAAGGCATCTGCTTGCTCCAGGAACATAAAGAGCCCCAATCCATTCCGGAATGAGGTCTATAATTGTTACTGGTATTTGGCATATATCAAATAGAACACGGGTAGCTTGCCAGGCTCTGCCGTGCAGGTAGCATACTCTTGTAGGCACCTCTAAGTCCAGCATTTATTGATGAACCGGCGCAGCCGCAAGCGGCTGCGTGAGCCGGGCGCTGATAGGCTGGTCTGCTGGGTGGAGGTCTGACGAGAGAGAAGTCCGGATGTGGAAAATGGAGGCCCTCATGGAGTGGGGGGTCTTCTGGCTTGTTGCGAGGCTCTGCTGGGATGGTGGGCCAGGGCTAGAACCCCATCCCTCCCGGGCGCCTCATGAGCGGCTGGTCACAGGGAGAGCCAGTAGCAGCTCTGCCCCATGTCTGCAAATCTCTGGACCGGCATACCTGAGCCGGATTTAAGAAAGACTGCTGCAGGGTGGAACTCGATGAGCCGGGCGCTGATAGGCTGGTCTGCTGGGTGGAGGTCTGACGAGAGAGAAGTCGGATGTGGAAAATGGAGGCCCTCATGGAGTGGGGGTCTTCTGGCTTGTTGCGAGGCTCTGCTGGGATAGTGGGCCAGGGCTAGAACCCACCATCCCTCCCGGGCGCCTCACGAGCGGCTGGTCACAGGGGAGAGCCAGTAGCAGCTCTGCCCCATGTCTGCAAGTCTTGGTATCTTACCTGCTTACTCCAGAAATATAAAGAGCCTCAAACTGTTTGTTTAGGGTCTTGAAGAAGAAATCTGACCATCTTGTAGGTGGGCGGCCATGTGATCTTTTGACATCCCGTGGGATCCACTCAGTAACAGCTCTAGTCTCCAAGTCTCATTACATGTCCAGCCCATCTGATTTTCGATGCCTTGGCAAATGAGACGGTGGTCCTGACTGGATCGTCGATGGAGGTCAAAACTCTGAATTCCTTTTTTTCACTTGAGTGAGGCGTGATATTCCCAGCATAGCTCTTTCGATTCCTCTTTGGGAGACCCGAATAGCGTTCTCATCAAGCTTTTGTAGGGCCCAGTCTTTGAGGCGTATGTTAATTCAGGGAGAATGGTGGAGTCGAAGAGATGTGCCTGGAGCGAGAGTTTCTTAGTCCTTTTGGCTATTTCTTCGATGTTCTTGAAGGCGTTCCATGCCGCTCTCTTCCTCCTGAGCAGCTCAGGTTTTAGGTCGTTCATCATGTTGACTTCTCGACCTAGGTACACATATCGGCTGCATTTAGAGATGTTTGGTCCATTGAGAGTGAATGAAGCATCTGGAACTAGTTCATTTTTCATGAACATTGTTCTGTTGAGATTCAGCTGTAGACCTATCTTTTCATATTCTCGGTCGAAGTCAGTCAGCATTTGTGCCACTTAGCTAATGTTTGGTATTATTAGAATGATGTTATCAGTGAAACGGAGGTGGTGTAGTTGACAACCATCTATCTTCACTTCCATTCCTTCCCATTCTAATTGTCACGACGTTTTCAAAGGTGGCACTGAAGAGTTTTGGTGAAATGGTATCACCCTGATGAACCCCTCTTTTGACATCGATGATCACTTCCTTGTAGAATGGTGAGATCCTGGTGGTGAATCCGTAATACAGCTCATGAAGGATCTTGGTGCACTAGGTCTGAACGCCCCTGTTTGGCTAGGGCTTTGATGACTGCTCCAGTCTCCACAGAATCAAATGCTTTCTTTAAATGAATGAACGTTAGACAGAGTGGCATCCTGAACTCCCTACAAACCTCAATGAGCTTGGTTACTGTGTGGATATGGTCGATTGTGCTGAATCCTTTCGGAAGCCAGCTTGCATGCACGGTTGTCCATCTAATGTTCTGCCAATCCTGTTCAGGATGACTCGAGTGAACAGCTTGTAGATGAACAGGCAATAGGCAGATCGGTTGATAGTTGCCAATGTCATGGATGTCTCCCTTCTTGAACAGTAGAACTGTCCTTCTGGTTTTCCATTGGGAGGGCACCTTTCATTCAGACAGGTAGCGTGTGAAGAGCCGAGCCAGTGTATTGATGAGTACCGACGGCAGATTCTTCAGGTGCAACTTTGTCTGGGATTTGTATAGGATGCAGAAAATGAAAATGAAAATGTATTTCAAAAGAAAAGGCTAATTTCTTAAGATTCATAGGCAGAGGATTTCTGCTTACTTTACTTTATTGGAGTATTTTTTTAACAGAATTGACTATGTGCTGCCTGAAAGTAAATCTGATTGAGCTAATCTTGGTTTATGCACATCACTCTAATTCTAATTTGTCTGTGGACACTATATTGTCACCAGCAGGAAAACTGTGGCTTCTATCACACAACAGGTAAACTGTGCTTTTGGCCATCTATCAGCCTCTTTGCCTGAGATAGGCAGGCAGGCAGATAGGTAGATAGAGATACAGAGATAAAGAGATAGATATAGATCAATAGATATGTATATACATACATACATACATACACAGATACATACATGCATAGAACATAGATAGTAGACGTATTTCACCATGTAACCATCACATATTTTATGCCAAACTGTTTTTTTCTCAAAAAATGTTGGATTTGATTATGTGAAACCTATTTTGAAAGATAAAATGAGTTATTTTTCTATTTTATTTTAAAATTAATGTTTTCAAATAATTCTTATAATCTTTCTCTTATTTCTTGTTGTTGTATCACATCTCTTTGGACATGATAAAAATGTAATATCTTCTTTATGGTGTAACATTAAGTAAGCATATCTCCATACTTATGTATAATATATAGAGATTAATTATATTTAAATGAATAAATTATTACATAGAATCTTCTGTAATAGAATCATCATAGGGACTCTTTTAAAGCTTTTAAAATATCAATATAACATGTTTCTAAACAGCTAGGATTTAAATTTTTATTAATATTTTCATTTCTAAGCGAAAGGGGGTTTGTTTTACAATTTGTCATGAAAACTAGTGGAAAGTTCAAAGTGCCATGAAACCGTTCAGCAGAAATGACCAGAAGGCGCTCTCCATAACTCTCTGTCCTGGATCATGGGTATTCTCTGGTGCTCTCCATATCTCCATAGGGAACATTTTGGACTGGTGATTTTCAATCCAATATGACTCCCACCAAGGATCTACAATAGTCTTGGAAAATCCACAGAGAGCAGATAGAAGTGCTGTGAAGAACAGCTAAAGGCTCCTGCCCTCCGCTTGTGCAAGATAAATGTCTGTAAAGCCCGTGTGTGTGGAATCAGGAAAGATTCCAAGACAAAGTCAGGGAGGAACACGAGCCCTTCAGCTCAGAGCAGCCGGGACAATTTCTCAGGCTGCAGTCAGGATCATGTGTGGCCCTGAGCACGGCGATGGCTGCGAGTCAGGTGCTTGCTCAGGTGGAAGCTTCAGGCCTTCTGTTGGCAGGGTCTCTGGTCTCTTCCTCTCCGCAAGTCCCCCGGAGACACCCCTGCTCTCACTGTGTGCTGGCCCAGCCAGCCACCATCCCTGACAAACACAGCAAGTGTCCTGGAACCAGACACACTGCTGCTGCTGTTGGTCCCCATCCAAAAGGCAGACACAAGCTGGACCCTGTGAGGAAACTGATCAAAACCCTCTGATTCTTCTCCTGTCTAACGAGAGCTGAGAAGATGGAAAATAAGTACGACAGTGTGGGGAGCTCACATGGATAAGCTGGAGCTATAAAGAGGTGTGCAGGGTACACAAATCTCCCTTGTCCAAGTGGGCAATTGGAGCATAATTTCCTGAGGTACCGGAAGGGATTAGCTACTTGCATCGGGTCAGTGCCAAGTGCATGACCTTGACAATGGATGAGTGGGTGTGGCCACAAGAGGTACCATGATGCCAAAGACCAGTTCTCAACAACCCAAATCTCAGCTCTATCGCTTTGTATTTTTTCCAGCACCGCCAGCACCTTGTGGAACGGAAATTCACTCTCAGGTATTTTTCTTGCACATGGCGGTGCCAGGAATCCCCTCATCCTGTTCCTCTGCCATCTCCTCTTCTCCCACCCGAGGAGGAAGGACTCAGGCCGCCAGTCCCCATGCACAAATCATCTGGCTGAAGTTTTTGGTGGCAGCCCAGAGAGAGAGAAGGGGGAAAAAAAGAATTAGAAAAATTTCAATTTCAGAACCATTATTATTTTCATTAATCATAAGAGGCGCTGTCACCCCGTCCTTATTCTTTAGAAGGAGATCTATTATACGGTCCATTTAGTCCAAGCCATATTACCTCATATGTTTTCCTGGCTGACCAAATAAGACTTAAGAGATAAAACAATTTACTGTTCATTATGATTCGTGTCACTGGAATCAATCTATTAACCTACATTAACTGGATATGTGACGATAGCTCACATACACGCTTCCTTAGTTTAAAGAAAAGGCAAGAAAATGGGCGGGAGGGTGAGTGGGTTGGGTGGGTGGGCAACGTGGGCCAAAGGAAGGGAAGGAAATGGGGGCCTGTAAAGTGCAGCAGACGTATAATTTGCCCGGCGCACACAGCTTCATTTTGCAGTGCCCACTGCATCGCCCTCCGTACCTGCAGGCAGCCCCTGACCTGTAAAGAAGTCTAACAAATTGGCTTCTATTGTGGAGCCAAAAGGTGCCATCAAAGAAGGGACGGTTCACTGGCCCTAAAGTATGATGGGAAATCTCAGGCTGGAATAAGAGCTCCTTTTTTTTTTTCTTTTTATGAAGTTAACCCATGAGGTTGCAGAGCAAGCAGGTGAGGCAGCTCTGGGGCCCCGGGAAGAGAAAAGATCACGGAGATGTGGGGGCCACCCAGGTGGGCCAGGGCCGGACCCACGTGAAATGAAGATTGTTCTCCTCTCCCAGAGAGGCTCTGGACGGCGCCCCTCTCACTCACGCCCCCACCTCCCGTGGATCAGGGATCAGAAGCATCCCAAGAAGAGGGGAGAGGAGGAGCCACAGACACGGGAAGGGGTTTGCCTTGCATGTGGCCGACCCAGGTTCTATCCCCAGCATCCCCGGGTGCCCGGAGCTTAGCAGGAGTGATCCCTGAGTGCAGAGCCAGGAGTAAGCCTGGAGGACACTGGGGTGTGGCCCACAAACCAATAATCAGAAAATGAAGAAGCAGAGATGAATTGAGAAGGAGAAGCCAGCCTTGCCTCACAGCATTTCCGGGGAGCCCAAGGCTGCTCAGCTTTCCCCACTGCCTGCAAGACTCTGGGTCTAGGTGTTCACTTCCCAGCTTGGAAGCAAAAAAGGAAGAGGGAGAGGCTGGGCTTCTGAGATGAAAAACAAAATTGCTTGTGTCATCAAGACCAAACCTTCATCTCTGGAAGCTGGGAAAACCGGACCCCTGGGACTTCCAAGCAGCCCGTGGCTTGTAGGTGGAGATTGGAATTCTTTCACTCAGAGAGAATTCCAATTCTCTCACACAGAGAATTCCTGTGTTTTATAACAGCGAGGTCGCTCTGGCAAGGCCTTTGAATCAACCTTTGTTCTTTGGGAAGCGTCAATGCCCCTAAGCTGGTGAGGAGTGAAGAAACCAAAGGTTTGGGAAGGATGGGGTCCCCTGGAAGTGGATTGACCAGTTCCGAGGGAGCTTTGAGTCCCTGAGGGACAGTTCCACTGACAATGGGCTGCATCCAACAGGCTGGGCCCCCACAGCCAACAAGACCCTCTCATCTCACTGTGAACACACAGTGGGTCTTCCACAGGGACCAAGTCTCCTCACCATGAACTTCCCAGGCCATCAACTGGATGGCACATGGAAAACATTTGTAAGAATCCTGGTTTTTAGGGGTTTGGTCCTTCACCCACCCATGGGTTTTTCCCTCGAGCAGTCATCGGAAATTCAGAAATACTGTCATGTTGCCTTCCTGGGGGCCAGAGAAAAGACTCAGAGTGTCCAAGGCAGGGAGCTCTGACCTCCAAAGGGCCAGTGGCGAGGATCTTGTTCACAGGGGACTGGACTTTTCACAGCTGCCTGCATAGAACCAGAGGAATTGCATCCTGATTGGTGGCTCTCAGAAGCTGGGGAAAGGAGAGGAGGAGAGGAGGAGAGAGGAGGAGAGAGGAGGAGAGAGAGGAGGAGAGAGAGGGAGAGAGAGGACGGAGAGGAGGAGAGAGGAGGAGGGGAGGAGGAGAAGAGAAGAAAGGAGGAGAGAGGAGGAGAGAGGAGGAGAGAAGGAGAGAGGAGAGAGGAGGAGGAGAGAAGGAGAGGAGAAGAGAGAAGGAGAGGGGGAGAGGAGGAGAGAGGAGGAGAGAGGAGGCTTGTCATGGACTTGTGCTGAAGTATGAGGGAGATAGCACTCATGTGGACCTTGTAGAAGATCTGACAGACACAGAGATGGGAGCTCCTTGTGCAGAGATGATGCCAATGGCCTTGTGGCCCCAAAATATTGAGCACCAAAAGGAGGGCTCCAATCCTGCAGTGGCCAGCTGAAGGGACCAGGAGGGAAGGACGCAGTGACAGATGTAGTCGAGACGAGACTGCTTCAGGAAAGCTTCCTCTTGGACATAAAACTAGCCGGACACCCAGCCAACAGCACTGGAAATGGAGACACTCACTGCCCTTTCAAACAAGCACAACACAGTAGGTTCCAGGCTTTGAGAAAGGGCGAATAAGTTCAAGCACTGAAGCACACTCTTGTACAAAAGCACACGCCCTGTTTGAATTTCCTTTCCCACCCACTCTACCTTATTAGGATTAAGCACACCTGGTTTAATCCCTCTACCTGATTGGTTATGACACAATTCACATCCTACTTTCTCCTTCTGATTGGCTGACACCAAGTTCACACCCTACTTCCTCCCTCTGATTGGCTGACACCCAGTTCACACCCTACTTTCTTCCTCTACCTGATTGGCTGACACAGAGTTCACACTCTACTTTCTCCCTCTGACTGGCTGACACCAAGTTCACATGCTACTTTGTTCCTCTACCTGATTGGCTGACAGACTTCACACTCTATTTTCTCCCTCTACCTGACTGGACAGAGTTCACACCCTACTTTCCCCCCCAACTTAAATATCCCTGTTCCACCTTATCCCTGAAGTGGTTCAGAGACTTCTTTGTAGGAGCTCTACTCGACCTCCTTTGTGGGTGCTCTACCTGACGTCCTCTGTGGGTGCTCTACCTGACGTCCTTTTTGGGTGCTCTACCTGATGTCCTTTGTGGGTGCTCTACTCAATCTCCTTTGTCGGTGCTCTACCAACCTCCTTTGTGGATGCTCTACTTACTCAGAATCTGACCTCACCAGCAACATCAATATCCACTAGCTTATGGTTTTGCTTATTACATGCAACAGCATTTTCTATCAGTCATCTTGTATTCATATTAATTCAGTTTCTCCAAGGACAGGGAATGAAGAAAACAGCTCTCACCCTGGATTTTCTCTCCCTTTGCTTCCTTGTTACTTTACCCTCTAGCGACAAGGCAATGAAATAATGTGGCACTCTCTAAGGAAAATGGGAGAGATCTCTTGATAACTTGGTTCAATCTTAGAATGTTGTCATCTCTTAACAACGGGAATTGTTTGTTGTGATTATTGTGGTGGTGATGGTGCATACCTGTAGCCCGTATTCTAAAGTCTAGTTCAACACCGCTCATGGGGGACAATGAGGGAGTTCAATGTCAGTCATCAGGCTCGCAAGGCCTGGTCATATGTCCCACTAAGTTCATCCTCTAGGCCCTATGTCTTATTTAATTTAAAGTAATTTATATCAAAACATAACACCATGTACATCTAGAGCCATCTTCCTGCCATGATAACTATGACAACTTAATTCATTAAACACAGCTAGCCACTAGCATGAGATCGATCTGGAAGATGTGCTAAAATAATGAGACTCTGTCTGGTCCTGACCACCAGGGGGTCTCTAGGGCATGGCCCGGGAACCTGCATGCTTATAAGCGATGCTGGCACTTTAGAATTTCTAAAGCCGGTCATGTCTCTGTGTCACGGGAACTCACGGGAGTTCTGAAATCCAGATAGAATGTGTTGGCTGATCATCTGGAGAAGCAACAGATTCTCATGTAGTCATTCTGGGAGGGGCCCTGAGAATCAGCACGGCTACCCAGCTCCCAGATGGTGCTGCTACACATAATATGGGCTGGCCATGGATGCCTGGTCCAAGACCCATGCTTTGGAATACAGCGAAGGGTTTGAATTATTTCCTGCCTCGGTGATGGTGGAGTTGTACCTTCCCATGCTGGAACGGGATTTGGTATCTGAACCTGACTATGTCTCCAGGTGAATGGAGCTGTGTTGCCAGAGGCAGAAACCTGTGATCAGCAAGATAGGAGTATCCTGGGTGGTGGCCACTGAAGGCAGCTATGGCCTTGCCAACTGGGAATGACGCAGGCCAGAAGGGGTCAGGGTTGAACTGGATGTCAACATACTGTCAACATTCTAGAAAAGTTCCATGTAAACCGCGATGTCTAGAAAACAGGCGGTTCCGGTTCGCAGGCTGGAAAGCATTTCTCTGCTGTGTTTACGACTGTCAGGTTGTCTGGTGTCCAGATCCTTTAAATTAGGGAGAAACCAAACACTGAAGGCTCCATTACATGATTGGATAATGACTGAGGAGCAGCTCAGCGGTTATAATGTCAAGTAAAAAGAGCCCCATTCAGCCTTTCCGTCCCCACCGTTCATTTCCAGGTCGAGGGTGACTTACAAGGAAGGCAGGAGAGTTAAGCATTTAGACAGTGAAGAGGAAAAAAAGAGAGAAGGTGTCAATATTCTGGGCAGAGTGGGGATTTTAGGGAGCTATTTCACTGGTCTTGGGTGTGTGTGTGTGTGTGTGTGTGTGTGTGTGTGTGTGTGTGTGTGTGTTTTCAGGGGAGGAGATGAGTGTAAAAATAATTGGGAGTTAGAGTCTATGAAAACTATTCCTTTGCAAAGCTGTATTTTCTTTCCAAAGTGCTTGTCACAGGTGCCCTGCAATCATATAATCAAACAGGAAGAAAAATGTTTATTTCCATCAATTGTCGTCCATCACCATGAGCAGAAATATGTTTTATAACGATGATGGCCCAGAGGGCCAGAACACTTTTTTTTCCTAGTAGAAGGAGAAGGGGGAGGAAGAGGAGGAGAAATGGCTTTTCAGAAGTGTTTATATAAGTAAATCAGATTCCATCTCTGCCTCTCTCTCTCTCTCTCTCTCTCTCTCTCACACACACACACACACACACACACACACACACATACATACAATTACCTACAGAGTTAATATAACAGTCCAGTATGCTACAGAGGAAAACAAAGAGAGAGATGTAGCTGGGTCCTCAAAGACACAGCTGGCTTACTACTTTCCACTGAATTCAGAATTTCAGTCGAGAGTCTCTCTCTCTTATCTCCAGAAAAGCAACTCTACGGGGTCTTTTACAGAGAGCATCCCTCTCCCCACAACACACACTCTAGGGGCCTGTCCCAGAACCAAATGAATATTTCCATTTGTTTTTGTTTGTTTTCTGTCAACCTTAGGATATTCTCTAGAGTTTAAAAGCAAGAGGTTTCCTTCCATCCTGCGGGAGGGCACTGAGGTAGGCTCAGCCGTGCGTGCGCCGCCGAGTGAACAGCGCTGATCTTCACCTCTTCTGACTCTTCCTTTCTCCCAGGCAGTCCTGGCTCTCTTCATGGATGTGTCATGTGTCCTATGTCTCTGCATGTCTTGAGGTTGAATGGATTCATGTCTAGATTCCCAGAAAAACATCCCTCTTGTTTCCAAAGAGAATGATAAATAATCTACACAGTGCGCCACTGAATCCAACTGTACTTTATCCAGATGCGTGCGATTGTAGACTCAAGCCTCCAGTGTATAACGAATACTGCTTTGGGCTGGAGAACTTACCTGCACAAGTTAAAAGTAAACATTTACTGGGGCCGGAGATAGTTCAGCAGGTAGGGTCCATCCACAGCCAAGTACGGGCCCATTCTGGATTTGATTTGATTCCTGGCATCACATGGTCCTATGAGTATCGCTGGCAGATTCAACTGATTCCTCAGAGTATTTAAAGTCCCGTCTGATCTCCCATATAAAGACTCGTCTGCTCCCCCATATAAAGACTCGTCTGATTCCCCTTGCCCAGAAGGGTGGGGGGGTTATTTGGGGTTTTCCCCACCCTCAGAGGAAAAGCAGAAGGCAGTATTCGTTATACACTGGAGGCTTGAGTCTACAATCACACGCATCTGGATAAAGTACAGTTGGATTCAGCGGCCCACTGTGTAGATTATTTATCATTCTCTTTGGAAACAGAAAGAGAATGGGCCCTCTCCATCAGTCAGAAAACTATGATTTTTCCCTTTTCCCTCTTTTGTCCATTAAATTGAATCCTCTCTAACAAACATCCACTTCAAACTTACATGGGTGATTCTCTCTCTCTGCCCTGTGGGAGGGAGGAAGCTGCCCCAAGTCTTCTCTGTTTGGGGTTACCAAGCCTCAGGATGGCCACTGCTATTTTTGAAGCCTTTTCTATTTGGGGGGGAAGCCTCAGGATGGTCACGTCTATTGTTTGGAAGTCAACCCATTAGAAGGAAACATGCCGTTTCAACCACTAGAAAACTTTCTGTTTTATATTTTAACTTATTTTTTTCATGAATCACAGTGAGATACACAGTTACAAAGCTGCTCACGATGGGGCCATACTACGTTTCAGTCATACAATGTTCCAGCACCCATCCCTTCACCTGTGCACATTTACCACCACCAATATCCCCAATTTCCCTCCCCGCCACCACCATCATGCTTTGGGAAACTCTTATTTAGGACCTGGATCCTCTCTTCATATCCTTTCTCCCAGTTTAGCCTTCAGAAATCATATATCTCTCCTCACAGTTTTTAAATGCATCACGAAGGTCCCCACCCCAACACACACATACACACACACACACACACACTCACACACACACACTTACACACACACACACACACACACACACCACATTTCTTTTTAAACGTTTCAACTGTTGTCCTTTATTACTTTTTCTCCAGTCAATTCTATGGTGTGTTAAGCATTACTATAAGGACAATAAAGGGCAGCTCCTTTTTAATTAAATATAGAGTTAACTCGCCAACTTCGACTCACACACAGAGGAAAAGCAGAAGGCAGCGAAGATCACAGAGGAGCGGCAGGGCTGTTGGGAAGGGGCAGCCAGGCTCTCCCCTAGCCAGGGAAGATGAAAGGGATATTTCCAGCAGGGAGGGGGGACAGAGATGGCTCAGGCTTAAAAGGACGTGGGGGTAACGGAAACTGAATTTAAACACTAGAGAATAAGACAGGGCGGGGCGGGGGGCGAGATAATTAGGTCTTTCAACAATTACCCCGGCTAAGAAGCAAAATTACCATAGTTCTTTCTAATTTAAATGTGTTGGAAGTAGCTGAGCATGACAGCAGAAAATTACAAGGTTTACGACTCAGCTTTGGTTAAAGTGATGGCGATTTTTGTAGTTTCTTTCTGCTGATGGCCATGATTAGGATGCAACCTATGAATATTAACCATGTCCTACCAGGTGAGGGCTGAGTTCCACGCAGGCAGGAGTCACCGCACTTCAAGCAGCTTTTTGTGCACTTGTTTTACCCAGTTTGGGTAAGTCTGAATTTAACACCAAGAGTCAATTACATGTTACTGTCACATACTGTCTTGCCTCCTTCTCGTCTCCCTTCCTTTCCTTTCCTTCCTTCTTTTTGTTTATTATTTCTTCCTATTTTTCATTCTTCCTACTTCCCTCCCTCCATTTCCTTCCATCTTTTTCCTTCCTTCCGTAACTCCCTTCCTCTTCCTTCTTTCCTTCCTTGTTCCTCCCTTCTCCTTCCTTCTTTCTTTTATTCCTTTTCTTCTCCTTCCTTCCTTCCTCCTTCCTTCCTCCCTCCCTGCCTCCCTTCCTCCTCTCCCTTCCTTCCTTCGTTCCTTCCTTCCTCCCTCCCTCTCTCCCTCCCTTCCTTCCTCCCTGCATCCCTCCTTTCCTTCCTTCCTTCCTCCCTCCCCTCCCTCCCTTCCTCCTTCCCTCCCCTCCCTCCCTTCCTTCCTTCCTTCCTTCCTTTTTTCCTTCTCCAACGACAATTCAACTGTAGCATCATTTCAAACCAAAGTCCACCTCCCTCACCATCTACAACTCGGCTGTCCCTCACTGCTGTGCTGGGGACATCAGCCCATCCACTCATTCAGCACTTCCTCACTGGGCTTCACATTACTGACATACTTGTACCTGGCAATCGAATTCATACATGTTTGTGTGGCGCATCCTTTGATGTAAACCAAGTAAACTGTACACCTTGAAATTGTTCTGTTTGGAGGGAAATTATTCTAGGCAACGTGAGGAAAGCGGACGACAGTTAAAATATAGCAGCGATGTTTACTCACTGACATGTAGGGCTGTGTATATGATTTAATAAAAGTAAAAGTTTCTTGCCATGAGCCCTGTTCACCTTTTAGCCCAGGTGATGTTTGCTGGCAGAGACTCTGTCCCTTGCTCAGCTGACCCCATCTGTATCCACAGGTGCCAAAAGCAACGGTCCCCTTCCCAAGATGTGGCCACCAAAATGTTGCCAGACAGCCCAGGAGAGATCACCCCTAATAGAGAAGTACTGATTTAACCCTACCGAAAGAAGCCTTCAACTCTCAGGGCAGAGAAAATTTAGTCACTTGTCTTAATAGCATTCGCTACTTGGCTACATATGTCCAATTATTGGTAATACGAATTTATAATGGCCTGAATCCATTAGGAGCAATTGTACCGCATCCTATTTATAGACAAGGATTGTTTAAATAAAGAGAGAAGATAATTTTTCTATCGTGCTCAAGAAGTCTAGTGGTAGCTCCTTCATTGCTGCCCATGGTTGCACTTGACTGTTAGGGGCTGGTGCTTTGTCATGCTTTGTCATGCCTGAACACTGATGTTCAGAATCCAGCTACCAGACGGAGGAATTAGGGTCTAGCAGTAAGCCAGCTGGTGGCTCTAGTTCTTCAGTGTGCAAGGACAGAGGCCCCCCGTGGAAAAGCATAGTAAAGCAACTTTCCAAGAAGCCCCTAATCTCCCTGCGAGTTACCAGGATGCAAGGAAGTATTTTTGGGGCAACGAGTGTCTAGTATTTTGATATTAAGAGAGGGGGGAAGGAAAATGTATGTTATTTCCACAACTAATAGAATTTTCTTTCATTTATTCTACTTTAAGTTCGGGCAAACTCCTTTAAACATTGACATGAACAGCAAATGCATCTTGCTCTCTGGGAAGAGATGTATTGGGATAAGTAATAATAATGATTAACTAATAATAATTAATGTGAGTAATTAGTGGTAAGTAAACTGCATGCTGTAACTGCTACAGAAACACAGAGGATGTCCTCAGCCTTTCTGAGGTAAAAGTAGATTTTTCTGTTTCTTTAACACCTGTACATGACTTGACGTGTACTTACTGAGTCTATATGTTCAGTGAATCTTTGAGGACAGATGTGCTACTGGAAGTCATCAGTCTGCTAGCAAACACCTACATAAGATCACGCAAATTTCTGAAATCAAAATTCACAAGACTCGGCTATACAAGTCGAGGCTGATCATTTCTGCTATAGTTTAGTTTCATAGATCGCTTTCTTTATATGCAGGCTGCAAAAGGTACTCTCTTAAGGCTCTGCAGAAAATTCTGCCTGCACATGGGTTGAATTCATCTTCACTGATGGTTTTGTTTTGCTCCTCTGCAGGGCTGGGGCTGGAAGCAAGTCGGACCCAAGCACTCACGGCATGTGCTTTGTTGCTGAGCCCAGCCCCACCTTCTTTGTAATTTGTACCCAAAGGGTCAGCTGCTCAAATATTTTACTTGCTCCATTATTTCTGCAATAAAGTTAATATGAACGGCGCTCAAAACTTGACAACTTGGGTGGCTCCAAAAACAAAACAGAACTCAATTACTCTGCCAGTATTTTCTCCTCCTCTTCCTCCATGAGTACTATTATTGTTCACGTTTATAGCCCAGCTCCTAGGTAAATAAACCCTCTGTGGTGGGTGCACTGCTTCAAGTTGTTTTAGAGGAATACAGAAATCAATGCATTTGGAGAGTAAACAAATTCTTTTTCAACCACATTAACCTTAACTATGCCTCTGGATCACATAGCCCCGAAAGGCACTCCACCTCGAGCAGAAACTCAGAGAGAGACACTTAGAGAAGAGACAGTTCAGATCTATTCCTACTCTTCCCAGCATCGCCCAGTCAGCTCAGAAAACAATAACGGTTGAAATATGTCTGTACTAGAGAGTCATCCTTTTATTGCCTGGAAAGATATTTCTCTGTAGCTTTATTTGCTACGAGAACAATGACAAACTTAGGAATTTTCCACTCCCTCCAAAAACCGAAGTGACACAGTTTTCTTATTGGGTTTCTACGGGGAAAACTCCTACTCAAAGACCATTAAAAGAAAAGTCTTAAGGATGGTGCATTTTCCAACAACCTAGTTATCGAGTGGTAGAAATACCTCCATGTTAAATTGGCAACCGAAACTCTCTCCCCTCCAAACTGACCTAAAGTATTTTTGCTCAAAAACACAAAATGCAAGACCTTCTACTGTTGCTACTATTGGGGGTTCAAAAGGGATTTGTGCTATGGACACTAACGCTTCATCTGATCATTCTTCTCTAACCAACAGCCTGAAATTCTTCAGAAAATTGCTGGTGCAGTGTACAACAATATTTACAGATTCAGTAATTCAGCAAAAGCAGCAAAGATGATCATGGCGGCTATTGATGAAAGGAGAAAAGAACTAGCTGAAATCTGGCATGAAGAGCCACAGATACCTCTCGGGCAAAAACTATTGTGATAAATATCCACATTCACGCCGTCTAATCTGCTTCCACTTGGTTGCTCTCCTCAGATGCTGAGGGCAAAATTGAGTGGGATGTTTTATTGGCCTGTGTTTGCATTATCTCTCAGCATTATGAAGTCACTGCTATTAGCACCAAGTTGGAAAGGGCAGCCAACTCTCCTCTCCCAGGTACTGTTTGTTTTCATCTGAACTTTGTCTACATTTCCTAGGCCTAACCTTTTAGATTGAGGACTGATGGAGGTCGAACTGCTGATCCAAATCCCAAGTGAAGATAAAGAGAAAAGCTCACTTTGGAGGTGGGTAAGATCCAATTGTATTAGTAAAAACAGTCATTTCTGAAGAAATGGTGTTTTGTAGAATCTGAACATGCTTACCAATGTAAAGATTTAGGATTGGAGATGATAGGTTATTTGATAGTTTATTTGGGGGCTTTTCAATCCTGCCCAGGTATGCTGAACCAGAGACTCTCAGACATGGGGCAGAGCTGCTCCTTGCTCTCCCCTGTGCCCAGCTGCTCGTGAGGTGCCCGGGAGGCATGGCGGTTCTAGCCCTGACCTGCCACCTCAGCAGAGCCTCACAACAAGCCAGACCACCCTCCGCTACTGCATGGGGCCCACCATTTTCCACATCCAGACTTCCCTCTCGTCACAACTCCACCCAGCAGACCAGACTATCACAGCCCGGATCATCCACACCCACCCTGCAGCAGGTTCTTTTCAATCCAGCCCACGTATGCTGAACCAGAGACTCTCAGACATGGGGCAGAGCTGCTACTTGCTCTCCCTGTGCCCAGCTGCTCATGAGGTGCCCGGGAGGCATGGCGGGGTTCTAGCCCTGGCCTGCCACCTCAGCAGAGCCTCATAACAAGCCAGACCACCCTCCACTACTCCATGGGGCCCGCCATTTTCCACATCCGGACTTCCCTCTCGTCACAACTCTACCCAGCAGACCAGACTATCACAGCCTGGTTGCACGGCCGCTTAGCGGCCGCGCGGGTTCATCTATAAATGCTTTATTTAGAGATGACTACAACAGTATGCCACCCGCACAGTAAGCCTGGCAAGCTGCTCGTAGTATTTGATATGCCAAATACCAGTAACATTTATATTAGGTCATTCCTGTGACCTAATATAATGGTTTGAGGCTCTCTATGTTCCTGGAGCAAGCGGATGCCTTTGGGTTCTACTAGCATGAGATGGGACATATAGAGATATTACTGGTGCCCGCTCTAGCAAATAGATGATTAACGGGAAGATAGTGATAGTGAGAGTTTATTTGGGGACCACAAATGGAGGTACTCAGGGGTTATGCCTGGCTCTGTGTTGAGGGATTATTCTTGGTGGGGCTCCAGGGACTATATGGGATGCCAGGAATAAAATACAAGTTTACTGCAATAAGGCAAGCACCCTATTCCCCTGTAATATTTCTCTAGCCCCTGCAGTTGATCATTTTTGAGTGCTTCTTCCATTTCCTTCTCTTGACTCACACCACTGTCTTTGTTTCAAGAATTCTAATAAATTGCTCCATCCCAATGTAATTTGACTATTTGAAAAATGCTACGAAATAGAGACATCTTGACTCAAGGCATAGACTTGAGTCATCAAGACTCAGTCATACTGAGCTTTGAGATATTTGCTGAGATGATAATCTAGGTTTTAATACACGCATTTTTGAGCAGATTTAGAGTTATTATGAAGATAATAGTCTCTTCCTCTTCTACAGCTATTTTCCCTGTATTTAACAACTTACACCCCCGTCTGGTATTACCAATGTAATTAGCTTTTGTCACAATTAATGAGCCAATAGGAATTAACTAAAGTCTACAGTTCATCTCCCAGAAACCTACCCTGTTCGAAGGCCCCATCTAGGATGGTACCTTACACCTGTCATGTGACCAAGAGGCTCCGTTTGGTTATGGAACATCTTCAGTATGACAGTTTCTCAACCTTTCATTTTTGATTACCTTGAAGTTTTGAAGACGACAAGTCAGGTCTTTGGTTTCCACAAGGGGGCTTGCCTGGACGGATGTCTCCTGATGAGAGCTGGGCTGTTTCGGCAGAAAGGACACAGACGCCAAATGACACGCTTATCATATCATGCCCAGGAAACCTTCCGTCATATGACTTAGAGCCGCTTTTCCCCGGGATCACCCGACTGAGAGAGCATTTGTTAAGCTTCTCCTCGGTGAATTGATCCACCTCTCTGCCTCCCCCTTCCCCAATGGTCTGATGCCTGGAAGTTACTAAGTACCTTCACACTTTAGATAAGGAGGCATATAGATCAAAAATCTCCAAAATTGCATGAGAAACATGTTTACACATTTATTTATCTATGTGTTTAGTGATCTGTCTCATATCAGTGTGGGCTCCTAGGATCTCTTGCTATAATCCAGCATCCCTTTACTTGGCGGGTCAAGCGGTTCCAGCTTGAAAACGGAGCACTGTCAACTGAGTCCTGCGCCCCTTTAAGATACTCTGAGTTGGCACGTTTGTTCACTGAGAATTTCCTCTCTAGGACCACAGGTCCCTCTTACATCTGTGCTAGTCCTCAAAGGTGCCATTTCCCCAAGAGTCCTCGTCCCTTTAACTGGAGAAAGATATAAAAAAAATAATAAACCACACGATCTGAGTTCTCAGGCCTGTGGCTATTAAAATATTGCCGTATTATTGGAGAATGAATGCCTGAATGCGTTTAGCCTCAGCAGATATTCCTTCACAGGCACACATCATTAGCAATGCCTGCCTCTGCCTCTTCTCCTCATATTTGTTGAAAGCAGTTCTAATGTGTACAATTGGGGTGTCTTTCCATGGTGGACTCTCTATGATGATAATCGTTTTGGTCTGATTGTTAATTAAAAAAAAAACTCTTCTGAGGCCTACAAATACTGGGAGAAGTTGGGGGTGTGCTGAAACTGTGTTACAGAAATATCATTTTTAACAAAGGGCAGATTCCTATGAGTCACAGCACATCGACACTCTTAGGGTTCTTGACAACAAACTCATTAGTAGATGAATTTAGCACACATTGACAGCAACCTAAACTACAAGTGGAATCCACTGAACATGCTGCGAGACGTTCCTCCCTAAGAATACAGATGCAAAGTCACCAGAAGATGTTGAACGATATCTTCAGCAAATATTGAGAAGCCTCTGGTGGATAGTTTACAGATGAGGTGTCTGAGCAGGCATTCGCAGCACAGAGACACACAGTGGGCAGAAACACAAGCCCACGATCGTGGGCTTTCCTTACTGCTCACTTTGCCACTGCTTTTTATGCATGGGCTCATTTACGTGGCTTCGGGGAGAGAAAGCGGTACATAAAAACAGATTATCTTTTAGAGCACTCCAGGGTTAGTTTCATTTTTGCCTCTCCTTTTTATGAAGAAAATGATAGGAGACATAAAACGCCACCCTTAAAGAAGAAAATGCCTGAAATGAAATAAGTTAAAGCTTTCAAAACCGGGCGAAAGGCACCAGGCAGCGCTCAGGCTTGGCAGGAGGGCGGGGGTTAAAACAGGCACCGCAGACACGTGGCTGCTCCCGCTTCAGCCCTTAAGCAAAGATAAAAGTGGTCTTGAAAGTGAATGAAGTTGACTCTCAAAAAGTGGGTTTTAGATGTTGAATATTTAATTCACTGATAAAAGGGCCCTGATTTCCCTGCACACGGCTGCCATAAATAAAAAAAAGCACATCTTAAAAGAGAAGCAATGAGTAGAAACTGACCTTTCTGGGAGCAAGCAGATGAGAGAAGGTATTTGGCTAATCCCAGCTGTCTCCGATTGGCCAGACAGCCTCGTGTTGAAAATGTCTCCATCTGGGCTAATCTGCTCTCAGTTGGATGAGCTGAGGCCTTCAGAGTTAACCTGACATTTAACAATAATTACCCTTTCGAATGACCCCCGCCCAATCGCCTACTCTCTTAGAAATCTTTTTTTTTCCTTTTTTTTTGTGCATGCTCCCAAACCCCGACTTTTTGTGTTAGAGATAGGGACCAAAAAATTTTTTTTTTAAAAAATGAGATGCTATCGCTAAAGTGTAAATACAAGAAGTGTGCAGTTGTGTATTTGTCCTATACTATAGATAAATATGTGTATAATAGCACGTGTGATAAGGGACTGCAACTAGTCACGGGGCTCCTTTGCTTCTCTGAAATGCTGCCGTTGACCCACGCCTGCAGCATTAAAAATTCAGAGGGTTCTCACCGTCAATTCGAATGGCCCCATATTTGCTTTCTGGCTATTTCGTGAGAGTCAAAGTTCGATCTGGGCCTGCTCAAGCACTGGACCGTCTCTTATCACACACCAGGAGAAATGGTGCATGAAAAGAGGTTCAAATAGAAAGCCCGGGTTCAGGGGTCACTGAGGCTAACTGTACATGAAATAACTGTCTATTTCTTTTTCACCTAGGCTTGGCTTCATTTTTTTTCTGAGAAAGGTCATTGTGATAAAGCCAACAAACAAAAACATCACATCTTGGAATAAAAATCCATTCTGGGGTTTTATTTACTTAAGACACACACACACATACACACACAACCACAAAGCCCTCCAAAATGCTTCCCGTTAGACCCCCCGTGGTACCACAAAGCAGTTTTTAACAGGATCTGCTGGGCCTTGTGGTCCGCGAGGTGAGTGGTTCTCCCCCCCAACAATTCTCCCTGCCCCACAATTAGCAGCAGATGTCACACTCACAAAAAATGTGATTTTTCTACCCCTGAAAATATTCTACTTTGGCTTTTGTTTCTCTCTTAGCCATCAGCTGGGCCACAAATTCTGTTTGCCACAGTCTGTAGGTGGAAAAGTGTTCAAAGAATGTCATTCCAAAACACGGGATGAAAAGAAGCATATTAGGTGACTAACGGTGTAGCAGGAGACAGAGAAGCAGAAGGTGGTCTTCAGTAGGAAGCTTACTGCAGAGGAAGTGGAGGGGTGAGGGGCAGCGGTGGCGGGAAACACATGTGCTGGTGCAGGGTGTGGTCATGAAGTGTTTCATACATGAAACCCTGCCATGGATCACTTTGTGAACCATGATTCCAAAAATGAATAATTAAAATCCTTTTCTTTGTCTTTCTTTAATGTTCTCCTGCCCCTCAAGGTGTTGCAGGTGTGGCTGCTGTGCCCAGCTGCATTGGCAGGTGGCAGACAGGAGATAGGCTTGTCTACACCCCCAGGGCTCTGCCCCGTGGGCCCTGGATGGTTGATGGTCTGACATAGAAAAAGACTGGGTTCCCTGGGATGAACCAAGAGCCACAGCAGAGCCTGGCAAGCTACCCATGGTGTATTCGATATGCCAAAAACAGCAACAACAATAGACCTCATTCCCAATGAATGGAGATGTTACTGGCGCCCGCCGAGCAAATTGATGAACAACGGGAACACACGTGACTAGTGACAAATGACAACATCATTCTAGAGCCCAAGTGATAGAACAGCACGCAGAGGTTTGCCTTATACACAGCCGAATCCCAGGTTCAGTCTCTGCCCCCTTGTGGTCCCCTAAATCCACCAGGAGTAATCTCTGAGCATCAAGACAGGAGTATGCCTTGAGCACCCCAAGGTATGAGTGACCTCTTGAGCAAAGAGGCAGGCGTAAGCCTTAAGTGCCTCTGAGGGTGGCCCAATTTTATGTTTTTAAAAGTCATTCTAGATGGTGAAAGAGTTCATAGAAGCATCATGAGAATCTCATGTCTTATTTGTGATTAAAACATCTCAGACCTGGCAATGTTGGCAAAGCGTTCTGGAATTCCATGAGCACAGTTTCATTTATTTACTGAATGAAATAAATGCTCAAGTGATTACTCCTAGCTCTGCACTCAGGCACCTGGCAGTGGACAGGGGGACCCTATGGGATACCAGGGATCAAAAACCCTCCCTGCTGGACTATCTCCCAGTCCTGAGCACAGCTTCTTTGAAAAGTGCCGCGTTATTTGCCACTTGGGGTCCCATGTCATAAGGCCAAGAGAATTCCTTTTTTATTTCTTCATTTTCATTTGCGTAATCCTTTACTGGGGCGATGGGGCCACACCTAGCAGTGCTCAATGTTCACTCCTCTTTCTGCTTCTGTCCCCAGGAGTCCTTTGGTGCTGGGGATTGAGCTTGTGTCGGTCATGTTTGCAAGGCCAGCACCTTAAATCCTGTCCTATCTCTGGGTCCTGGTGACTCAGACATTTTAAAGTAGAGACACTGGAAAATCAGCAAATGCAAGACAGAGCTTTCTTTCCAAATACTGTACATCTGTCTTCAGCAGAATCCTACACAGTGGAATACTATGCAGCAGTTAGGAGAAACAAAGTTATGAAATTTGCCTATAAATGGAAGGACATGGAGAGTATCATGCTGAGTGAAATGAGTCAGAAGAGAAAGTTCAGAGATAAAATGACTTCATTCATTTTTGGGATATTAAAAAAAAGCATAAGACTAATATCCAAGATCAGAAAAACAGGGACCAGGAGGACTTGTCAATGGTTGGAATCTACCACAAGTTTGTGGGAGTCAGAGGCTAGGTCAAAGAGAGAAGGGATCAGTTTGTTATCACTGTTGGAAATGGTAATGCCAGACTAGAACTGAGCATTGAATGTATGCAAAGGGATACATATGATAACCCCTAAATGTATGTATTGCAAACCATAATGTTTGTGTGTGAGAGAGAGAGAGAGAGAGAGAGAGAGAGAGAGAGAGAATAGGAAAAGTGCCTGCCATAGAGGCAGGCTAGGGGAAAGGGGAGGAAATCTGGGGACATTGGTGGTTGGAAATGTGCACTGGTGGAGTGATGGGCACTGGAGCACTGTATGACTGAAACCCTATCACAAACAGCTTTGTAATTATCTATCTCACAGTAGTATAATAAAATTTTTTAAAAATTAAAAATAAAAGAAAGCCTACAGAAGGAGCTCAATTGTGGAGAATCCTTTCCACAGGATTCACCAGCCAAGATGAACTTGATCTCGCCCAAAAAAAAGAGACCCTGGGCCCCAACTCCATTGCCCACTGAATCTTTCAAGGCTATTCAATTTTCCTAAAACTCATGGGCAATCCCCCACCCAGCGATTTCCCGGAAATTTGCACCGCTGTTCCTTCTCTGCTCCAGAATCCTGGAGAAGTCAAGTTGATATACTTCTGTTCATTTTTCTCTTGCTCACCTGCCTTTTATCACAAACAAGTCAGTTTTTACCAATGAAATAATTTTCTCGTCATACAGGAGACAGTTCCCACCCAACTTCCTCTCCTTATATCCCCAGACCCTACCCAGACCTTATCCTAGTATTGATCTCTGGATAGTTCCGTTTACTTTAGAATATGTTGTTATATAAAGTGGAGAATTGTTACTGAGTTACTTATTGATTCATGTAGATATATGTAGACATGTAAAAGAACTTGGAGGGCTGGGGGAATTTCCCCTGCACCCCAAAAATACTGAAACTAGACTCTAGAGCATTAGAGTTAGAAGGTGGAGGTTCTAATTCTCTCTCTCTTCTCTTCAAAGATAACCCAACCAGGACAAACAGAGCGCTGAAAGGTGCATAACTTCGCTACCAGGAGCCCCTGGAACAAACCTCTGCACTGCATGGCCTCTTATGTTCCACCAGGCATGCTTGAATGGCACCATACGTGTCCCTATGCCAAAGCATGAAGCCTGCAGGCTCACCCAGAGAGGGTGAGTATCCCAGAAAAGAAACCCAGCTACCAATAGTACGGGGAGCCCCCCAAGAAAATAATTAAATAATACAACAGCAATAGTGATCATCACTGTTACCCCATTTCTAAGACTATTTTCTCAAAAATATTGCAAACCCCTCATAAGTGTTTATGGTCTTTTGGTGTGATTAGCCAATTACCATCATTCTAAGAGAAACAGTTTTTGCATCCTGTGCTGTCCGAAAGCATTTCTTTGGCATGTTGAGAATCTTCATTATCTCATAGTTTAACTCAAAAAATAAATCATTCTAGTTGGGTTTGAGATGCTGGAAGTCTTCATTTTCTATACTGTATACCAACTGGAGGATTTCCAAATTGAAAAGATATTTGCTAAATTTGCCTCAGCGCCAAAAACGCCCTCAAGTTCCCAGTCCATAATAATAACAAGAATGCACTCATGTTTAAAACAGTCTTTCTTACTTTTCTTACTTTGAAATTTTCTTACTTTGAAATTTTCTTACTTTTCTTACTTCACTATATAAAATTAATTATTCTCACTTTATAGAAAGTTATATGGTCCGGTACCAGACATGGGGCAGACATGGGGCAGAGCTGCTACTTGTTCTCCCTGTGCCCAGCTGCTCGTGGAGGCGCCCAGGAGACATGGCGGGTTCTAGCCATGGCCTGCCACCCAAGCAGAGCCTCATAACAAGCCAGACCACCCTCCCCTACTCCATGGGGCCTGCCATTTTCCACATCCGACTTCCTTCTCGTCACAACTTCACCCAGCAGACCAGACTATCACAACCCGGCTCGCACGACCGCTAGCAGCCGCATGGTTCATCAATAAATGCTTTATTTAGAGGTGACTACAACAGTATGCCACCCGCACGGCAAGCCTGGCAAGCTGCTTGTGTCGTATTTGATATGCCAAATACCAGTAGTATTTATATTAGGTCATTCCCGTGACCTAATATAATGGTTTGAGGCTCTTTATGTTCCCGGAGCAAGCGGATGCCTTTGGGTTCTACTAGCATGAGGCAGGACATATGGAGATATTACTGGTGCACGCTCTAGCAAATAGATGATTAACGGGAAGATAGTGATAGTGATAGTGATTATAGAAAGTTACAAGAGGGAACATAAGGTTGTGTGGGTATCATTTCTTTAGCACAAAAAGAGATAAGTCCTAATAGAGAAATTCTATTAACCCTTCACTCCCTTTCATTTTCAAGCTCATATTTTCTACAGGAAAATTTAACTCCCCATACCCAGTCCTCTTTTGATCGCCATCAATAATGTCTGCCTCTGAGAACATGCCGAATTAAGGGTAAGGTACATGTGCTAATTTTAGTATGTCATGCATTTACAAATGTCAAATGGGAGGAGAGCTTCAGCTTCACTTGTCTTTCCATTGTTCACGATTTGCTCGAGCAGGCACCAGTAACATCTCCATATGTCCTGTCACAAGCAAGTGTAGCCCAAGGGCATCTGCTTGCTCCAGGAGCAGGAAGAGCCTCAAACCATTCCTTCAGGTCATGGGAATGAGGTCCATAATTGTTACTGGTTTTTGGCATATCAAATACGACTCGGGTAGCTTGCTAGGTTCTGCCAGATAGGTGGTATACTCTCAGTAAGCTTCAGTTTACTTAAAAATATTGGAAGTTCTTTACTCCTCTAGTTTTTGGTTCTTCTTCTGTCCTCATTGGAGTTCTACATCCTCATCTCTTCTGATTTCTCCCTTTTGTGAAGCCTGATTCTGCAAGCTTCTTGATTGGTAAAGGCTAAAGAGAATGATCTGTTAGGGTTAGCAGTTCCAATTTTAATATTTTTGTACACATATAATGGTTTGAGGCTCTTTATGTTCCTGGAGCGAATAGATGTCCTTGGGCTCTACTAGCATGTAACAGGACATATGGAGATATTACTGGTGCCCGCTCTAGCAAATAGATGATCAACGGGAGGATAGTGATAGTGATTGTGTTACAATATGGTGGTCAGTGGTGGCTCCAAGTTTATTCCTGTTGCAAGATTTTTGTGTTATTTTAAGACCACGAATAAGCTGATGGCACTCTTAAATTTCTTTGACTTCAATCAATTACCTTTTCGAAAGTGTGCTGGAGTTTCCAAAAGGATCTCTTTCACACTGTTGCATTTTCACCATTTTCATAGCCCATTAGTCATGGCTGCCCAACTTGGGCAGGGCAGAAAAATTGGAGCACTGCCCTTGAGAAAATGCCATGAGGAAATATTTCCCTGGAAACATACGTCATCAAAACTCATAAGATAATGGAAGCAATTTTCTTTAGGCAAAAGCATATGGTCCAAATGTATGAAAATTGCTTAGACATCCATAGCTTTACCATAGACTTTAACGACTGAATGAATGGGAAGGAAATAAATAATAAAAACCTTAAAATACTTGCGATTAGGGAAGTAATTCCACAGAGGCCTGCTTTCATAAGGGGGCTCCACCCCTGCTCATACTTCTCCAATGTCTCATGCATGCATTTGATTAAGAACTCTTAATTATTCATCATCTAGAAGGGTCAACGATAGGTCATCTGTGGCGTCTTGCTGGCGGAGTATTTCCGGTCTTACCTCCCTCTCGGGGCAACACAGAGAACCCCAATAGGCCAATAAACTCTTCTTTCTACACAATCCCCAGTCACAATCTACACAGCAAAATCGCGTGCACCCCGTGACTTGTCTCTAGGTATTTTCTCAGTGGCTTAATAAAAGTAGTTCATTAGATCACACTAGACTGTCTGTTAGTCCACTGAAGAGGTGGAAACGGCCCCTCTAAGGCTGCGGAATGGAGCAAAAGCTCCTTGAGAAACTCAGAAATGCAGGCGTGCCCCTCTTCCCCCCAGAAGACTTGACTTATACATCCACCCTCTTCCCCCTGATGTATTTACTTTTATTTTTCCAGTTGCCCAGACCTTGTCATCAGCAGCAGACTGCAAGCGAGGTTGCTGAGAATTGTTCTTTATGCTGCTCTTTGTTTAGTATCTGATTCAATACATCTGCGTGGACACCATTTCATCACCTTCTTAGTAACGGAGGTGAAAAAAAATCAATGGCAATCAGATTACCTTGTTAACAGAAAGGCTAAAGGGCCAGGCTGTCAGGTTCACAGTGCATCACCTTTCATTTAAAACATTCCACGTTTTTGTTTATCTTTATTATTATTTATAGCACCCAGGCCAGAGTCTTCCCTAATACGGAGCTTTGGCCTTGCGCATGGGCTGCAGGGCCATCGAATTCCATGACTTCACAAACTGGGTCGGCGTCCCTCATGCTAGCCCAATTCAAAGCCCAGAAAACTCACAGCTCTGTTTCTTTGAACCCGTCCCCGAGGACTCTGGTAGCAAGACTGAGTTTGTGATTCACGTTGTCATAGGATATTGTATCTCTGGTGGCGTCTGTTATTTATTGTTGGTTGTTCAGAAGATCACTGTTATTATCTGCAGCAGCAAGGTGCCACGGGCTTTGCCAGGGGTATTATGATTTGCCTGAGGAACAAAAGCACTCACGGGGGACTTCCAGGTGAGAGATGTGACGTGGGGCGGCACAGGCCCAAACAATGGGACGGATGCGGGGACAGCCGCAGACACACAGCCGCAGAGGGTTAGGTGATTACTGGGAGTGGAAGCGCTCTGAAGAACAGGTGGGCAAGGTGGAGATATTTGGAAGTGGAGGATGTTATGTTTCTGCAAACTCGTTATTGTTGGAACTTAATGGATGATTCCATTGCAGTTTGGAAAGGAAAGAAAAAATAGACTCAATTTTTGAACCCAAAACTCTTAAAGATAAGCTGAAGGACATAAAAGGCCCATCAGCAGGGAGACAATTTCATTCCAGTTTGGTTTATAAATGGAAGGGGAAGAGGCGAGCCACTGCAGATTCTTCACTGTCGCACAACGGGCCAGATGCCAGAAGAGCAGGTGGTGGTAAGTGATGTGACAGGGGGCTCAGGGGTCCTCTGAACTTGAACTTGTGCATCCGGTGGTCTTAAGGGGCTCCGTGAAACGTCTAGAGACACGAGGTTGGCGTGCATTTGGGGAGGTGAGGTCCTCCACCCAATTGAGGAGGGCAGTGTGGATGGGTAGCCGATTCCACGTGGAAAGAGTTCTTTCACCCGAGTCAAACTCATATTATACCTTGAGGTTGAGTTAAATATTTCTGAGTTCAGGCCCGATTCCTCAGGGCTTGTCCCCAGGTTGTTCCTGATCTCTCCCAAGTCTGGTCTATTAAAATTTTCTTGCTTCCTATTAAATCATTCTTTGGTTTTGTTCATTCATGCATATATATACATACATATATACATTCTTGCATATATATACAATCAATCGACCACATCCACACAGTAACCAAGCTCATTGAGGTTTGTAGGGAGTACAAGATGCCGCTCTATCTCACGTTCATTGATTTACAGAAAGCCTTTGATTCTGTGGAGACTGAAGCAGTCATCGAAGCCCTAGCCAAACAGGGTGTTCAAACCCAATACATCAAGATCCTTTGTGAGCTGTATTACGGATTCACCACCAGGATCTCACCATTCTACAAAGAAGTGATCATTAATGTGAAAAGAGGGGTTCGACAGGGTGATACCATTTCACCAAAACTCTTCAGCGCCACCCTCGAGAACACCTTGCAACAATTAGAATGGGAAGGAATGGGAGTGAAGATAGATGGTCGGCAACTACACCACCTCCGCTTCGCTGATGACATCGTTCTAATAACACCAAATATTAGCCAAGCGGCACAAATGCTGGCTGAGTTTGACCAAGAATGTGGAAAGATAGGTCTACAGCTGAATCTAAAGAAAACTATGTTCATGAAGAATGAACTAGTTCCAGAGGCCCCATTCACTCTCAATGGAACAAACATCTCTGAATGCAGCAGTTATGTGTACCTAGGTCGAGAAATCAACATGATGAACGACCTAAAACCTGAGCTGCGCAGGAGGAAGAGAGGCGGCATGGAATGCCTTCAAAGGCATAGAAGAAATAGCTAAAAGGACAAAGAACCTCCGGCTCCGGGCACATCTCTTTGACTCCACCGTTCTCCCTGCATTAACATACGCCTCAGAGACCTGGGCCCTACGAAAGCAGGATGAGAATGCTATTCGGGTCTCCCAGAGAGGAATCGAAAGAGCTATGCTTGGAATATCACGCCTCACTCAAGTGAGAGAAGGAATCCGGAGTTCTGACCTCCGTCGCTATTCCAGAATCAGGGATGCTGTCTCGTTTGCCAAGGCATCGAAAATCAGATGGGCTGGACATGTAATGCGATTTGGAGACAATCGCTGGACTAGAGCCATTACCGACTGGATCCCACGGGATATCAAAAGATCACGTGGCCGCCCACCTACAAGATGGTCAGACTTCCTTGTAAAGACCCTGAAGGAATGGTTTGAGGCTCTTCATATTCCTGAATCAACCAGATGCCATTGGGCTACATTGGCACGTGATAGGGTCCAATGGAAATGTTACCGGCGCCCGCTAGAGCAAATCGATGAATAACGGATTCAAGTGATCAAGTGATATATAAACAATATATAAATGTAATAGTTTATATGTATTATATATACTACATATTGTATATATAATATTACATGTATATATTTTTTCTTCTTGTCTTTCCTAGTTGATGAATTTTAGATTTTATTGTTGTTTTGGCCCACACTCAAACCTTAAACCTCAAACACTCTAGCCCTACTGGCTATACCCAGACTACTTTTTCCTTTTGTGTTAGAGTCCAGATCCCTCCACCATCTCCTTCCTTCTGAACACCTCATCTACTGGGGTCCTTACATTGCTTGCAATGTGTTATTATTTATTTATTATATTTAAATTCCAGGCTGGCTTCTGACTCTGTGCTCAGGGAGCACTCCTCAAGGTGCTCAGGCAATCATATGTGAAGCTTGGGTTCAAATGGCGCCTTGAGCTCCAGCAATACATACATTCTGCTTTAGAGATTAGAGAGTAAAGTCACTTATCAGGATGACCCTGGGAACAGCAAGGTTTAAAATGCTGACCAAAAAAAATAATAAAAATGCGGACCATCTCTTTCTGGTATTTGTTCCTCACTTCATTTCTCATCTGTGACTATAAGTCTGATTTTTTAAAAATTTACATATGTGTGTATGTATTATGCCAGGGATCAAACCCAGGATCTCAGACCTGTAAGGAATTCACCAAACCATATCTATGAGCCCTGGAGGATGTTGTTTTCTACAGAAAGATGTACTTCCCTCCTTCTTCATTTTGTTTCTGTTTGTTTTGATTTTGTTTCTTGGGTCACACCCAGCTGTGCTCAGGGCTTCTTCCTGGCTCTGTACTCAGGGATCACTCCTGGCAGTGCTCAGGAGACCATTTTGTGGTGCTTGGGATTAAGTCCACAAGCAAAGGCCAGCACCCTACTGGTTCTAGCTCTACTGGCTGTACCATCGCTCTAGCCCTACTGGCTGTACTATCGCTCTAGCCTACTGGTTGTACTATCACTCTAGCCCTACTGGCTGTACCCAGGCTACTTTTTACTTTTTGTGTTTAAGAGTCCAGATCCCTCCACCATCTCCTTCCTTCTGAACACCTCATCTACTGGGGTCCTTACGTTGCTTGCAATGTTATTATTTATTTATTATATTTAAATTTCAGAATGCAGTGAAAAACCAGTAGCAAACTGGCTTCAGATTCTATTCCCTTGGCTCAGTACAACTGCATCTTAGACATAAAAAGGACCAGAAGGCAACTGTACTTTTCACTGATGGTTGTTAAACAGAATAGATGGAGAATAACCTCACGAGATTTAAACCCCACGGCGACCATCAACATTTACATTTGGATCACCTTTCATATATCTGTGTTTAAAATCAAGATCATGCTAATTGCCAAAATTCAGCACCTTGTTCTCAAGATGTTGATTCTAAATCCCACGCGTTCTTTGCTTTGCATCTCCAAGATGGGTTGGACTTAATGAGACTATGACCAGAGTGTTTTGGTCTCCACCTGGGTCCAGCCAATCAAGTCTCTCTATGTATACCTGTGGGGGGGCAATTGGAAAAGCCCATTTCCTGGCAGGAAGATGTGTGTGAAGTCTGTTTTGCATTCAAGTTGGGTGGCCTCAACAATCCCTCTCAAAGTTCTTCTGAAAAACATTGGTTTAAAAGCCTTGCCCGCTTATGCGCTCACTTGAGTTCACTGTGGAGAAAGCCAATGTAACAGATAAGGGAAGCAGTTACTTTTCTGATTATACTTTTTTAAAAATGAAATTTTGCTTTTCCCCCACATTCCTGCTCCATTTTCCCTATTTTTTTCTTTTGCTATGTTTAGAATCATCCCATTGCCCCCAACCCCCTTTTATGGGGAAGGATGGCACATCTGGCAGTGCTCAGGATTTACTCCTGGTTCCATGCTCAAGGATTACTCCTGGCTGTGCTTGGGGCACTATATATGATGCTAACGTTCAAATCCAGATCAGCCTCATGAAGCCTGGCAAGCTGCCCGTGTCGTATTTGATATGCCAATACCAGTAACAATTATATTGGGTCATTCCCTGACCTAATATAATTGTCTGAGGCTCTTTATGTTCCTGGAACAAGCAGATGCCCTTGGGCTCTGCTAGCATGAGACAGGACATATGGAGATCTTACTGGTGCCCGCTCGAGCAAATACATGATGAACAAGAAGATAATGATAGATAGTGAAGGTTCCAATCCAGATTGGCCTCATGAAAAGCAACCCCCCTTCTACTGCATTATCTATCCATCCCCCATTCCATCTGTTTGGATTTATGAGCATAGGAAAGAAGATCCAAAGGAATTCTGGTCCCCACTAATGGTCAACATGGAGAAAATGCCAAAATAGAACACAAAAGTTAGTTTGAGTTTGAACCTTAGCACCACATATGGTTTCCCAAGCACTGTCAGGAGTGATCCCTGAGCAAGGGACCAGGACTAAGTCCTGAGCACTGCAGGATGTGAGTTTACAGATCACACCATCCTCCGAGCCCGAAAAGTCCTATCAGCCTTCATATCAGGGAGTTTATACTTATCAGGGAGTTTATACTCATCTTATACTAGTAACTTTTCACTGGCATTTTGCTGGCAGAAAAAGAGCATTATTTTAAATATAACAATGCAGAAATTTAAAGACAATAACTGGATTTTTTACACATATGTGAACTATAAATAAGTAACTAAAGCAAATGAACTGCCAAAAATTACTGCAAAAAAAAAACTCCCGTACTCACTTCACTGCAAGCCATAGTGTGTACCAGAGCAAAGGGGTATGTGTGTGTCTGTGTGTGTGTCTGTGTGTATAAGAGAGTGAGTAGAGGAGTCCTTTGAGAGGGTGAAAATTTGGTGGTGATTTTGGTGAATCCTATGCAATTTGGAGGTAAAAAGCTATTCTCAAAAATTCTATACCACTTCAAGTAATGATAAATTAAAAATATGGAAAAGAGGGGCTGAGTGATAGTCCAGTGGGTAGGGCATTTGTCTTGCACGCAGCCGACCCAGGTTCGATCCCTGGCATCCCAAATGGTTCGCTGAGCACCGGCAGGAGTAATTCCTGAGTGCAGAGTCAGGGGAGTAACCCCTGAGCATTGCCGGGTGTGACCTAAAATGAAAAAAATAAATAAAAATCTCAAAGATTATTAACCTTTTTTATGCAGATGAGAAAAGTGGGAATTGGGACTACACTGACTTGCCCCAAACACAGGTACTGAGTAATAATAATAGTGCTAGTATCTATTCTTATGCAATGTAGTGCCAGAGACTTTTTTCTTACTCAGTGAAATGAAAGAAAAAGAAATCTTGTTAAAGATTTTACTCCTTTTATCTGTCTGTTATCTCTACCAAGGAAGCAGGCCACAGGAACAGATCACCTGTTGGAACGACTTATGGTGGTATTCCTCTTTCTCTCGTAGGCAGGGACATCCCGCAGACCCATTTTGTTTCCCCCAAGTATGTAAGTCCAGGACCCTTCAATTTCCATTTGAGTTAAGTGCTTGAAGATTATTTGTACAAAATCTTTGGACCAGGCCATTGGCCAACTGATTGGAAGGAAAGAGGTCACATATAAATTAAAAATTGGGGAGATGAGAGAAGGTCTTTTAGAAAAAAACACGCTTAAATTCTTCAGACTCCATCCCAAAGCAATAAATATTTATGGAGGGTGGTGTGAGGCATGGTTTAGAAAGACTAATCAGGTGGAAAGCAGTATAACTCCTGGTCTAAGAAAGAAGTCAGGAGTTAATAGGTATCTCGACCACAACTGTGGATGTTCAAATAAAAATTCAGAGTGAGCGGGTGATGATAGATTACCAAGGAAATATCAAAATGCAGTAGATGTTCCACCATTAAATGTCAGTCACCATGTTTGGGGGTACTAAGACAGACATCAAAGGCTAAGAATACTTTGCTAACTTTGTTAAAAACAATAAAACAGTCCATGTCTAAGTTCTAGAGGTCCAGAGGAACTGGATATAAACCTGTGGCAAGTGGCACGTAGTGACTGGAGCTGTTTAAATAAGAATTTTGTTCATGTAATATGAACTCCATCCTCATCACCCTATTTCTTACTACTTGTATGTGGAGCCACGCACTATAGAATTTATGATGTAAACTGCATAGGCACCTTAAACATTTTTATGTAAAAATTGATGTAAAAGAAGTTATCAATGTTTGGTACTTCCCTGTTGGTGCCTTCTCACAAAAGGCTCCTTAAAAAAATCACAAGGAGAAAAAAAAAACAAGAGACCAGAGTGAAAGAAAAAGAGGCAAATGATTGATTAAATTCAACAGGGTCTTCATTTCTCATCCACTGATGTATGGTTAAGTATCCTTCAGACTTAACTGAATTTCAGGTCGAATCACATGTAACTACCAGGAACCTCTTCACCACAGAATCCCATGGCTAGAGTCATTTCAATTAATTAAGTGTTGCAGAGGTTAGTAACGATTTTAGGCTGCAAAACGAAATTATTTCATGAAGTGGCAAGTTCCTTGTGTCTTTTCTCTTCCTTCATCTGGATTACAGCAGGCAGATGGTGAATTCTGTCAAGCACCGCCAGGAGTGGTTCCTGAGTGCAGAGCCAGGAGAAACCCCTGAGCATTGCCGGGTGTGACCCAAAAAAAAAAAAAAAAAAAAAAAAAAAGAGATTAAGAATGCCCTTATCCCAGGAATGGGTTCAAACACAAATCCAATGACTTGTGTGAAAACGAAAGGAAGGAAAAACAAATAGTTACACATTATAATAAAATGATATGCCTCTAGCTGGGAAGCTTTCCAAAAGGGGTAAAAATATAAAAAACAGTGACATTAGTGTGGAGGTTATCTTTGGATTCTTAATACCTAATGTAAAATTTACAAAGATAAAAATATTATCCAAGTAGTAAGAGAATATATGTTTAATTTGCGTGGGGAGAATAGTTCGATCCTAACTGAAGTCAAGATTAGAAAAACAATGACTTATCAGGGTAGTTTAGGTGGACCTGATAACTCATTTTATTAGTTAATTAAGATAAGCACCAACAAGACTTACAAGGAAAGATGGCAACTTGCAATGTAGAAGAGGATAAGGGGTAATAGCATTTGCCTTGCCCAAAAGCTGACCCACACTCTTTCCCAGGCTTCCCATAATGATTCCCAAGCTATCCATGAGTGGGCCCTGAATGCAGAGCCCACAGTACTCCTGAGTACACTGGATATAGCCTCCAAACCAATAAACTAAAGCAACAACAATAAGATTATGTAGAAGAGAAGAAGACACAAAGGGGTAAAACAATGCAAAAATTTTCAATTATTACTTTGTGTCAGAACATTTACTAGCAATTTTTACTAATTTTACTAATATTTTCTTTTTTTTTGTTTGGGGCCATGTCCAGGTTTTCTCTGGAGTTACTGCCAGCTCTGTGCTCAGGGTTATTCTTAGCACCATTTGGAGGGCCACATGTAGTGAAGGGAATTAAACTTGGGCCAACGGATACAGTGCAATGACATTATACCTGGTACTATTTCTCTTGCTCCTAAAACTTCCATTTTTTTTCAAAACCAGCCCAGGTATGCTGATTCAGAGACTCACATACATGGGGCAGAGATGCTACTGGTTCTCCCTGTGCCCAGCTGATCACAAGGTGACTAGGAGGGAAGGTGGGTTCTAGCCCTGGCCTGCCACCCCAGCAGAGCCTTGCAAGAAGCAAGAGGTATCCCCCATACCATGAGCGCAACTTGAGGGCCATTTTCCACATCTGGACTCCCTACTCATCAGAGCTCCACCCAGCAGAAGAGCTGATCACAAGCCAGGCTCTTCAGAGACCCACCCTGAAGCAGTCTTTTTCAAGCCCAGCCCAGGTATGCTGATCCAAAGGCTCACATACATGGGGAAGAGCTGCTACTGGCTCTCCCTGTGCCCAGCTGATCATGAGGCACCCAGAAGGGAAGGCGGGTTCTAGGCCTGGCCTGCCATCCCAGCATAACCTCATTTTGCAGCCTTGCAGTTCATCAATAAATGCTTGAAATTAGAGGTGACTACAGGAGTATCCCACCTGCATGGCAGAGCCTGGCAAGCTACCCATGTCGATTTGATATGCCAAATAACAGTAACAATTATAGACCTCATTCCCATGATCTGATGGAATGTTTTGAGGCTCTTTATGTTCCTGTAGTGAGCAGACACCCTTGGGCTACACTAGCATGTGACAGGACATATGAAGATGTTACTGGTGCCTGCTCAAGCAAACAAATGATCAACGGGAAGACAAGTGAAGAAGTGATACAGCTGCATACAGTACAATGACATTATACCTGGTATTATTTCTCTTGCTCCTAAAACTTCCACTTTATACTAAAGGAGTAATAATCAGAATGGTTTTTGTTGCATTTGCTAAAACCAAGAAAATGAAAAAGAATAAAGAAAGCTAAAATCTCTTGGAAATTTACTTGAGTTAAATTTATCTAGATTTACATATTATCAACATTAACATTTTAACTTATAGAATTTCTTCTAGAATTCCCCATGTTCATGATGTGTCAATATATTTCAATCATATGAGTGCAATTTTAGCATTTTTGGACTTCAGCAAATGATACGCACTTTACAATGTGATTACATACTTCTATAGTGTCACTGTAAATCTCTAAAGCATTTAACTTTTATGGAGGCAATATCTCTTATTTAACTAATATACTAGACTTGTTACTTTTTATTCATTTTAATTTAATTCTGCCTTCAAAAGTAATTTTCCTACTTTATCCATCTGCACTATATATTTATTTACTACCTTAAATTACTTCCATATAGAGTAGTTCTACACTATAGCAACAAGATAGTGTTAATAAAATAGATATATGCACAGTTATTTGCTATCATACTTAGCAAAACTTAGCTTTGTTTTAGAAATATAGGCATGATAGATAACTTTTCAATACCTATATTGCAAACCATAATACCCAAATAGGAAAGAGAGATAGAGAGGATGAGAGAGAGAGAGAGAGAGAGAGAGAGAGAGAGAGAAAGAGAGAAGTTCTTGCTGTAGAGAAAGATTGGGGGGTATGGGTAGAAGGATGAAAGCTGGAGATATTAGTGGTGGGAAATGTACACTGGTGAAGAAATGGGTATTGGAACATTGTAAGACCAAAACCTAATCATGAATAATTTTGCAACTGTGTGTATCTCTGTGGTTTAATAAAAAATTTTTAATTAAAAAATATAAAGACAAAAATAACAGTTTGTCACACTTCACATAATCTTGATTTCCTGAAGGACAGCAACTGTATACTAGTAATCCTATTAGTTGCAGTAAGAGATGATCTATTACTATCCACAGTAGTAGAAAACTATCTATGGTTGATGGATAATTTTATATCTCACGCATAAAGCTCTTCTTCGTACACGCAACACAGAGAGAACTGCCTTAACCGATATATTAACTTGTCACTTCAATAAACAATAAGAAAGTAGTGCACTGGGGTTAGGCAAGTAAAAAAAAAACCTTCTGGAATCTAGACAAATGAAAACAAAAGAAGCCAAGGCAATTAGACACATAGTCACTGAAGAGGATATTAGATCTGATAGAATTCCATAAAAGGGGTTGACAAAATTAAAGCCAGATACAAGAAGAGTAAAACAGGGTAATGCCACAGAAATAAAAACATCATTAATTCTGCTGGAAGGAAGTAAGAGGAAACTTCTGGTTGCAACCAAGTGAGCTGAACAGAGAACAGATTAACACTCTTGTCCGACATAACTAACACCCAAGACAATCATATTGATGCCCGTGATACCATGATACTGATCGTCTGATAGCCAGACCAGAGAGATTAAAGGACAAGGAAGCACACACAGCCAGTAACGTGACTGGCTTGGTTGCTCGAGTTCTCAGCTGATGGCACCATCGGGGGAGAAGCAGAGCATGGACATCTTCCTGCGTGGCGGAGACAGAGATGAAAATCCGAGAGCTCATGAGACAGAAATGGGAAAGCAGAGACAACTCTGAAGTACTGCAGAGGCTGATGAGGACAGGAGCAACATAGCCCAACCTTGAAAAACAATAATTTACTTGCTAATTAATTAGTTAGAGGGGCAGAGTGTCCAGTGGTCACTCAAGGTTATAGACAGTGCTGGTCAGACTGGAAAACCTCAAACATAGTAGAATTCAGCGGGGTCTTGCATCAAGAAGTGGGAGGAAAATAACAGGCCCGAGACTTTGTCATTACTTAGAAAAAAAGAAGAAAACTCAGCAGCATAACTTCAGTTTCCAAGTAACATAACTTCATCCTAGTACAGATTCAAGACTATTTAAGGGAATGCAAAATTATTCAATTTCCTGCAAGGTAAAAAATGCACAATGCCTGGCAGCTAATCAAAGATTACTAGGAATGTAAACAAGTGAAGAAATAGTTACTGTCATCCTGAGAAAAATCGATTAAAGCCAACCCAGAAACACACAGATTTTTGAATTTTTAGCTATTGACACTAAAGCAATAACACTATATTGAATTCATTCAAAGAGTTAAGGATTAATCTGGAGGTAGATAAAAGGCCCACATTGAAATTCTAAAGAAAAAATCCTATCATGTTTGCAGAAAAATGCCCCTGGGTAGGTATGAGTCAACTTAAGCTGCTGTAACAAATAACCATTAATTGTGCAAATGGATGAAACAGCATAAAATTATGCCCCGTGGTTCTGGAGGCTGGGAAGTCTTCAACATTGTTCTGGAAGATGCAGGAAGCCTGAGATGGAGGTGCTGGTGAGTAGAGACAGAGTGTGCAGAGAAGGGTTATCTGTCTGTGCCCACCACGGTGGGAAGAGAGAAGGGCAAAGCGCAAAGCTCAGGGAGGGCAGGACCTAGAGGGAGTGATTCACCCTCTAAAATAATTCAGACAGTGTGGGGGCAGAGAAGTCCCTCCAAATTGTCGGGTATCTGGTCTTGATCTGAGTCAGGAAAGGCAAGGGAAATATGGGCTTGGTAAGCAAAGCAGAAAAGGACATAGTTGGGGAAACAGATGCAAGATTGCTCAGTCTGTGGCTATAAGACAGACTCATCTTCATGAGTTTACAGAATATATTATATATAATATGTAATTATATATTATGCACATAATATATTATAAGTATAACTATATTATGTGCATTATATATACTGTTATGCACATACTATTATAACTATATTCTATATTCTATATAATAAAATTTATAATCTGATATTTCTACAACATAGAAAGGTATCTATGTAGAAATATATAATATGGATACATATGTATTAACACTATGATATGTGTATAAAATAACTGTGCTACATATAGTGTTATTATATATAACGTATATATGTACATATACAACACAATTGGTCCTATGCTATTTTGGCAACACAGAATGGAATTTTTTTATATGTAGAATATATATGTATCCTTTTATACATATAATTAACATAGTTGATCTGTGATATTTCAGCAACACAAAGTAATCTTTCTACATATATAGAATATATCATGTTAATATGTATCACTTGCATCACTTGTCTACCTGTTGTTCATCGATTTGCTCGAGCAGGCACCAATAACATCCCCATATGTCCTGTCACATGATAGGGTAGCCCAAGGGCATCCGCTTCACTCCAGGAACATAAAGAGCCTCAAACCATTCCATCAGGTCATGGGAATGAGGTCTATAATTGTTACTGGTATTTGGCATATCAAATACGACATGGGTAGCTTGCCAGGCTCTGCTATGTGGGAGTACTATGCAGTTATAAAAAAGGTGAAGCCATGCCTCTTGCTACAGCATGGATAAGAGGGAGAGGACAGAGGCATAAAGAAGTAAGTCAGAAGCTAGGAGGCAAGCCTGGGTGCCACACTCTTCTGTGGTGCATAAGAAAACAGTCCAGCGAATTGGGCTCTAAGACTGGCCACAGGACCCAAGTACCAAGAGCATGAGGAGGCTGGAGCCCGGGGATGATGATGGCACCCGGGAAGTGACAAGTCACCTACCCAGTTATCCCTAAAAATCAGACATCCCAGATTTAGGGGTTCTTCACCAACAGCTTTCACTCAAGGTCTCTCATTTGACACAACTGAGCCGGACACGTGCTGAGCCCAAAGCACGGAAAGGGATCTTCATAATCCCTTTGATAATGGAGGCTTTTGACAGCAGCGCATTTTCTCTTAAACAGCCCAGGGAACATTTTCTTGGGAATAGAAGAAAAACATGGAGAAGTGGAGGAACACAGGTGACCCCACGACTAAGGGTCCCTACATATGATTTTATCTGGGAAGACAGATCTTTGCCTGTAACAATCCTGCCGCGGCCTTTTAAAGTACGTCAGAAATACACTCAGGTCAAAGTCTGAGAGGACGTTGGAGGACCTGAGTCAATGAATCCAGTCAGGCTGGTGTGAAGGTTAGTGGCACTGACGTATCACCGAGGGGACCACGAGGTCATGGTTGGTGGAGCAGAAGGAAAAAGTACACAAGGGTCCAAGTCAACCTTGGGAGTAATGGATGGATTCGCTCCTTTGGCTAAGGCGGTGGAGTCATGGGTGAATATATGCATCTCAATGGCTCAAAATGTAAGCTTCAGTGAGGAGACTATATCCCTTCCACGGGGAGGGGGCAAAGGGGGTTAAGGGGCCAAGAGAGATGCACGAATTATTACAGTAACTAAAAGGGAGAGAGAATCCAAAGGCTAGTAACTCAACAAGGAAAACAAAGAGTGGAGAGGCTACATTACAGTTGAGATTTCTTTCGGTTTTGCTTTGGGGCCACAACTGTCCGTGCTCAGGGCTTCCCTCTTGGCTCACTCAGGGACCAGCCCTGGCCATGCTTGGGGACCCTAGGTGGTTCCTAAGGATCAAACCTGTTCAGCTTCATTGCAAAGCTAAAGTCTCACTTGCTGTACTATCTCTCTGCCCTTGAGCTATTTGAAAGGTGAGTCCACAAACGTGTTGGTTTTGAAGATAAATGGGCAAACAATGGCCAGATAATAGATCATAAAAACTTTGCATCTCATGGGAATGTAGGTAGAAACAGAGACAGACAGGCAGGACTGCAGAAACACATGAGCTGTCTTCCCTCCTCGTTCTTTAGCCACCATACTGCACTTCTGCACACAGGAGGGAACTTATTTTGCCAAAAGGAAATGTCAGGAGAGAGAAGGTCACTAGAGCTGCCGGAGGCTGTGAAGAATTTCACTTCTCAGCGCACTCTCTTTGTGACTCACCAGGAAAGGACTGGGGAGGAGGGAGAGCGAATCCCTCTGCCTCAGCCCCCTAGACCCACAGCGTTGTCACTCAAACCCTCCACACCAGCACCAGGTTTCTCAGTTCACCCCTGCACAGGCTTCACCGCCATGGCTACCCTGCACTGGAACGTGAATTTGTGTAAAGTTCAACATGTCCTCGGTGTAGGCTGCAGGGATTCTGCAGGGAGAGTTTGGGTTTATTCTGTGGCACTTGTGTGGCTCTACCAAGAAATACAACACCCGAGGATGAGTTCCAGGAAGAAAGCACTTTGCAGATCTATTAAGAAGCCACAGGGTCCAAACCTAATGCCTCTGTACTCTGGGATGGGGCCTCAGAATTTCCCATTCTGCTCAGGCTCGAAGGGGAGAATGAAGGCTTTTAGTTTGGGGATGAAGTTGGAAGACAGAGTTATAAAAATTTCATTCATGGGAAATAGTGTTCCCCTTATAGTACTAAACCCTCCCAAACTTTTATCACTCAGCATCACTCTTGATTTAGAAAAGAAACATAAAATAAATATTTGGTGCACCTTTACTTAAAGTCAAAGATGGAAAGAAAAAAATAAGTGGTTGAGCAGAATAAGTTCCTGAAGACATACTGCTCAATACTACCATCTTCCAGCAAAAGGAAGAGAAGAAAAGCGTGAGTTAATTGTGGATCCCTGAGTTAATTGTGGATCAATGATCAAGTTGCTGCTGCGTTCAAAGGACTAGTTATCTGGATGGAACTCAAGAATCGCTCTCTCTATCTCTCTCTCTCTCTCTTCTCTCTCTCTCACCCCCCGTGTGCCCATGTCTTAATGGCTAACACATGAATTCTTAGAGGTAATCTAATAAAGTTGTAATTGAACCCACAATCCCAGAGGAGTTAGAATACAATAAAGAATTGGAATTGTATATTGCTTTTAATTACTAGGATAGCATTTATGTTATCATGAAGTTGAAAACATCACAAATTTTACTCAGACATTCCAGAGATCATTAAATTGTCCAGTTAAATGTTGCACTGAGAGAGCTTAACCGGGCTTAAGACACTTGCCTTGCATCTGACCAGTATGGAAACAATCCCTGGCATTGCACGTGGTTCCCCAAGAAATGCTAGGAGTGACCCCTGAGCACAGAGCCATAAGCCCTGGGCATAGCCACTGTAATGCCAAATAACACCCCCAAAAAAAAGAAGTCAGATAAAAGTATTTCTAATAATTTAAATACAAAGGGAACTCGGGAGATGCACAGGACTCTAAGCACAGGGCAGGGGGTTGGGAAGGAAGATTTTTTAAATATTTTTTATTATATCACCTTGAGCCATACAATTACAAAGGTGTTCATAATTGGTTCTTGGTAATACAGTATTCCAGCACCCATTCCTCCACCAGTGCCCCATTCCCACCGCTAATGTACCCACACCCCTCCCAACCACCCCCCAGGCTGCCTCAATAGCAGGTACCCCCTTTTCCTCTCTTTCTCTTTTCTGTGTCTCTGTCTCTGTCTCTCTCTCCCTCTTCTTTTACACATTGCGGCTAGCCCTGCAGACATTTAGGGCTTATCATGTAAGTCTCTTTGTGTATATTCAATGATGAGTTCTAGTCTAACATTACTATTTCCCACATTTAGTAAAACACTGGTATATAATTATATCCCATTAATGAATGCAGTCATTCTATATCTGTCCTTTTCCTTCTGACTAATTTCACTCAGCATGATAGTTTCCATGCCCATCCATTTGTACATGGAGATATCCAAATTTGGAAATTTATGGTAAATTTCATCATTTCATCTTTTCTGACAGCTGGATAGTATTCCATTGTGTAGATGTACCACAGTGTCTTTAGCCAGTCCTCTGTTCTCGGGCACTTAGGTTGTTTCTAGATTCTAGCTATCGTGAATAGCGCAGCAATGAATAAAGAACTACATATCCAAAACAGCAAGAACACATCCAAAACAGCAAGAACACCTGGTGCTGGTGTAGATGAGGGAGAAAAGGGACTCTCATCTACTGTTGGTGGGCATGCCGAATGGTCCAGCCCTTTTGGAAAAGAGTATGGACATTCCTCTGAAAACTAGATATTGAGCTCCCATTTGACCTAGCAATACCACTCCTGGGAATATACCCTGGAGACCCAAAAACACATGGGAAGGAAGATGTTATTCACATTTTGTCACCAATTAAAATTCAGGGATGATGAATATTTCTAGATGGGTCAATGGGTCTTCCAATGCACTGTCTACCAGGGGTGCTAACCTTAGGAGATATCTTTTTTTAAAATTTTTTATTATACCACTGTGAGACATACAATTACAAAGGTGTTCATAATTGGTTCTTGGTAATACAGTATTCCAGCACCCCTCCCTCCACCAGTGCCCCATTTCCACCACCAATGTACCCCACCCCTCCCGTCCACTCCCAGGCTGCCTCAATAGCAGGTACCCCCTTTCCTCTCTCTCTCTCTCTCTCTCTCTCTCTCTGCATGTCTCTCCCTCTTCTTTACACATTGTGGCTAGCCCTGCAGATATTTAGAGTTTATCACTTAAGTCTCTTTGTGTATATTCAATGGTGAGTTTTAATCTGCAATTACCATTTCCCACACTTAGTAAAACACTGGTATCTATTTATATCCTATTAATGAATGCAGTCATTCTATATCTGTCCTTTTCCTTCTGACTAATTTCACTCAGCATGATAGTCTCCATGTCCATCCATTTGCAGGTAAATTTCATAATTTCGTCTTTTCTGACAGCTGCATAGTATTCCACAGTGCAGATGAACCACAGTTTCTTTAGCCAGTCCTCTGTTCTCGGGCATTTAGGTTGTTTCCAGATTCTAGCTATTGTGAATAGCGCAGAGATGAATAAAGAAGTACAGATAGTGTTTCTGCTATGTGTTTTTCGGTCTCGGGTATATTCCCAGGAGTGGTATTGCTGGATCAAATGGGAGCTCAATATCTAGTTTTCGGAGGAATGCCCATATTGTTTTCCAAAAGGGCTGGACCAGTCGGCACTCCTTAGGAGATATCTTATTGGTGAGTCTGGCATCATCCATGATGGCATTAAAATTTGAGACAGATGAGAAGCTAAGAGAGCATGGGTTAAAGGGGTCCCACGTACATTGGTGTTGTGAAGGAATGATCAAGCTAAATATCCAAACCATGGAGTCAACAAGACAGACATAGCCAAACTCAAATGTTAATTATCAAATTTAAAAGGTGCCAGTCAGGATGGCAGGCTGGGACTGGGGCAGAGGCTGGGATGAGGGGTGGTGGGGTAGGAGAGGGAACCTAGAAGCATTGGTGGGGGAGGCTGATATTGGGGATGGAACACTATGTCAGAAGCCCAACTGCGAATAGCTCTGTAATTCATAGTGCATTGCAGAATTGCATTAATAAAATACAATTCTGAAAAAGAGAAAGAAACAAGGAATACATTTTGCACATATGTGACGTCATTATAGCAAAACAATAAGGAGTTACTATTATCTATGATTCTTTATATAGCCATATTTTATAGTGTTAATGCAGTTCTGAGGATTCAAAAACGTACTTCTTATAAATGATTAAACTAATGCAATAGCTCTTTAATTTAGGATCTCATTAACTATCACAATAACTCTATGTGGTAAGTACATTTATTCTTCTCTTTTAATAGATCAATTGGAAGCATTGACAGAATAAGTACATTTCTCAGGGTTACAAAGCTAGAATTATGTTATGAATTCAGATTTTATTTGAAAAGTCTGTATACTTACTACCCTGTTCTAGAGATAACCTGTTAGTGGTTTCTGCATTTTGAGGAAAAGTTATAAAGAATTCATCATATAATTTATCATGATTTGATGGGGAAAAGAATATCTCCATAAGAAAAAACATAAATAATAAAGAAAAAGAATAAGAAAATAAATAATTAAAATGTTTAAGAATTGATTCCCCCCATCGCCTATATTCATTTTCAGATGTGAGTCTGTTTTATATCCTAATTATATTCATATCTATATAACCATAATAATCAAGTATCATCATCATCATCATCATCACCATTGTGATTTTGTCAAAAAATTTTTAAAATGAAGCTATCATGACAAACGTTGATGAAGATTTAGCTAAACGTCTGTGTTGAATATCAAACCGAAATGGAAATTTAAAGCAAACATTTAAAAATAATCATTCTATGCAACAGAACTAAACACTTCATCTCAGACTAAGAAAAATTTTAATAAATTAAGAAAAGTAATCAATGGGTAGAGGGGTGACTGGGTAGATTCACCTTGATAATAAAGACATTGGTATTAGAGTCACAACAAAAACTGTGTCCAGATCTTACCTTCTGCTTACTAAATAGTTGGGTCCTGTCATTGGTAGAGATCTGTAATTAAGCTATGCTATGTGTGGGGCTAAACAGTTCCTAAAACTATTTACTTAAAGTAACAATACTTTCCGCTGCACATCGTAAATGAAGAACTGAAATGAATGTAGTACCACTGCATTTAATTGGAAGATTTAGTCAGGCAGGCAAGAAAATCCCCTAACCAGAAATAGAGACATGTGGGCTAGCGTTCTAGCCACTAGTAATTGCTTAATGGTATAGAGAATCTTGGTGAAAAGCCCACGAGATATTCTGACTATTAGTGGAAACCAAATTCAAAGCTTTGGTTTGCTTGCTTGGGTATTATGTGTACTTAGGAGATTAGATTAATAATAGCCCAAACGGGTTCTGTTATGGCAAGTACAATTTTAATGTTGCGTGGCTTTAACCATATTATTTCAGCAAGTCCCTGGTTTTAAATGAACCTCATTATTACAATCTAAGTGACTTGAATGAATTCAATCCCATAACAAAAATGTCTGTCTCGCCTCCCATTTCCTCCTTTTTGGGGTGACGGTCGTACACACTCCCTCCCATCCGCATTGCGGATGCGCTTTATTCCAGCCGTCCCTGGAAAACTGAGACTAGTCCAGTCTCCGGGGGCCCTGCGGGAGCCCTGTCAATCACCAGTTCTGTCCCCTTCCCTCGGTTGGGGACCTGATTTAAACTCCATCTTCTTACCTTTGATGCAGATGGCTACTGTGCAGCGAGCCGTCTAGAGGGCAAACTTTCTTGATTCTTCCATGATCATCACCAAGTTCCTTTTCCCTTGGAGGAAGCCTGCAGACTCTGACATCAAGCGCCTATAAAATAAGCAGTTAGGTTCATGTTTGTAGACCAGAGGCTTTCTGAATCCGTCAAGATCATGTTAAGAAGCTACTCAGATAAGAAGCCAAGAACTCTGTTAGACTTTTCTTTCACACTTCTGGTCCTTCTCTGAGTCCCCGCCTGCAGCCCTCTCCTGCTCTCATACTCTGATGGTGCTCACATCTCTGCTTCATTCCCATGGAAGCGGAGTCATTTCTGGAAGGGGATGATAACTCAAAGCTGTTCTCAGCACTCACAGATGCCAGCCTAAACTCCCTGCCTACCCCACAAGAAACACCTTTTATTTTAAAACAGTAAAGGGAATTAATGGCACTTTCCGCCTTCTTATTAGCCTGTAGGTTTTCCCTTTCATGTACAGTTGTCCTCTGAACCTTAACAGTTTGAACTACATAGGTCACTGTAGGGTTATTTTTTTCCCTTTTTATCTTTGGGTTTGTCACTTTCAGATTCAACTGCAACAGATGCGAGTTGGTTGAATCCGTAAGTGCACACCTTTGAATGCAGGTTTTCCCTAACACACATGCACTGTTCCAGAATTCAGGGGCATGAATAGGAGATTCAGGGTGTTCTAATGTAGGGGAATAGATTTGCTGAAAAAATCAAGAAGAGCTTAGGGGTCACAACATGAGGTTTTCCACCAAGGCCTTTCTTAGTCTATGCTATTGTTGAAGAGTCAGTGGATTAGTCAGTTGCCACAAAATACTGATCTGGTGTAAGCAACAACCTGAAACATTCTCATGTCTATGAGGAAATAGCATTCCATATGATTCCTCACCACCTATGAGTTCTTCCAATAAAGGCATCCCACTGAGTCACATGGCTGATCTGCTGCCATGATTCTAATTTTTAAAATTCTTAGTAATTACAGCAGTCACATTGCTCATTAGCCTTCGTGAATGTAAAGTCCAATATACTCCCTGTCTTAAATATCCACTGCAACACCAAAATATAAAACCATTCAAGACTTGAGATGTACGGGGGTGGCTTGGGGTTGAGAGAGAAACTGGGGATGTTGATGGAGGGAGGGTCGGAATGATGGTGTTGGAACAGTAAATGCTTGAAATAACTGGATAATGGGCAACTTTGTAAATCACAGTGTTTTAATAAACACTTATTTCAAAAAGACTTTTTGACAAGTGTGAGTTTTTGTAAGTTTTTATTCCAAGAGAGCTCTATTAGTTTTTGCATTTTTTAGGGAGTCATAGCTATCTGTGCTCAGGGAGCCGTGAACTCAGGTTAGCTAGGTGTAATCATCTCTCTGCCCAAGGAATGCATAATTAGCATAAAATCATAGTTTATTAAAACTACTATGATGGTGGTGATGATAATGATGATGATGATTTAGGGGCCACACCAAGCAGTTCTCAGAGTTACCCCCTGACTCTGCGCTCCTGAATCACTCCTGGCAGGCTCAAGGGATGTCAAGGATTGAACCCAGATCCGCCACGTGCAAGGCAAGTGCCCTGCTGGCTGTACTAGTGCTGCAGCCCAAAACTATTATTTCTAAAAGCTAAATATAAATTGCAAAAGCTAAATATTAATTCAAGTGCAAAGGCTTTAGGCATCTTGTCACAGTAATGTTCCAAGGGCCCTGAAAGGCTCGTTAATCACAGTTTTTAATACCTGTGCAATTTACCAAAGCGTGTGTCCCATAACTGAACTGTCAGTTTCTTTTTGTGAGTTGTGTCTGTTAATAAGGCACTGGGCACAGGAATTCCTTAACTCATTATAGGAACAAATTATCTTAGGATGTCATGGTAGGGAGGAAGCCTTTCCTCTCGGGCTGTTCTTGTACCAAAGTAAGTAGACTACTGCAGGCCTTCCTGCTAAATCTCTAGCCTAATTTTGTGGGTGTTAACACTCCCCTTTTTTCAACTTTTGGAGCTGAGGGAGTCTCCCTAGGAGTAAGCAGCACTGGATACAGCTCTACCCACGTCTCTGGGCATGTGTCTTTATTTCTCCATAAACTACCAGTATTCTGTTTTTGTAATAGACCAGGGTCAAAGGAGGAACACTATGTTTACCTAGGTTGGCTTTGCTCTTTACACCTTTCAAAAGTGTGTTTCTTGTTTATCTAGAACAGTTTAAGACAAGTTCATCTATGCCTGAATTTCGTGTTTATTAGGATGGCCTACCCACTCCAAGATGGGAACCAAACTCACTGTATTTTATTCCAAATGGATCATTCCTTGGTGCCTCTGGACTTAAGATTTGTGACTACATATGTGTGCACATACCACTCTATATGTGCATGTATATATGGTACATATACATGTACTTATGGAGTGTATTCAGGGATAAGCGTATATATGTATATACACTATAGACTTTATGCTATATAATACCTGTCCCTCGAGGTATTGCAGGTGTGGCCGTGGTGCCCGGCTAATTAGCGGGTGGCAGACAGGAGATAGGCTTGTCTATACCCAGGGCTCTGCCCCATGGGCCCTGGTTGGTTGATGGTCTGACATAGAAAAAGACTGGGTCCCCTGGGATGAACCCAGAGCCACGGCAGAGTCTGACAAGCTACCTGTGGTGTATTCAATATCCCAAAAACAGCAGCAATAATGGACTTCATTCCCAATGATGGAGACATTACTGGCACCCGCTCAAGCAAATCGATGAACAATCGGAAGCCAAGTGGCAAGTGACAATACACACTTTCAGTACATACTGTGTATATACCCTTATACCATTTATTGATGCTGTACATACAATATATATACCATACACCCAGACGTAGTATACAGTGTGTGCAGAGGGCAATCTCAGAAAACATGGCTTCCATTACCCCACTTTCTGTTCTTCCATGGAATTATCCATTCTCCTCTCCGCATGCCCTCACACTCCATCTCTCTCCTCAGAGATTCTACCAGAGGTCGTTGGTGGGATCGGGGTGGCCTCCCTTGCTAGGCCTGGGTTCTGCTTTCTCTCTGCTTGAATGCTCACGTCACGGTCAGTGTCTGGGGTGGAGCTTGAGACTAGGGAGACCCTGAGGGGCACAATGTAGCAATCCACGCTTTGTGCATGGTAGGTCTTTCTGTTCTCGCATTGTCTTTGTTCTTGAGGTGCATGTCTCTGCTCTCGGGTACGTCTTTCTCTTCTCCCAGAATGGCTTCTGAGCTCAGTGGACTGCTCTACTGCTCTGCTCTCTCATTGTGTATTCTCTACTCTTGGGTGTTTTCACTCTGCTCCTGCGTTGTCTCTGCTCTTGCATTGTCTCTCTGCTCTCGCATGTTCTCTCTCTGCTCTCCCCTTGTGTCTTCTCTGCTCTCCACTCTGACCCTGCTGGCTGCAACTATCTTTCATCAATGCTTCCTGGCTGCCAGGCTTCCCAAACACTTGGGTAATGCCCAACCTGTGACCTGCCACCCTTCCTGGGTAGCAGGAATTATTGGCATCTCCTGGCCACCAGCGCTGGCCAGAGGGCAGTGGATGTGATTTTGTCCTGCTTGTTTGCTTTCCTATATTCTCATATAGTCCCATTGGAGGGAGTGGGAAGCCTTTGAGATCTGGTTTTTCCCTCTATCTTCAATAACAGGAAGTTTAAACTATTGTAATCGTTTTTGAACCATGGGAAAATGGCTAAAATAAATAGCCCACAGCAATTGCTTTGCGAAAGAACGTTGGGACTCCTGAGAAAAGATACCAAAATCCAAGAAGAATTTCAAGAGGAAATGTTGATCAATGTCATTAATTGATCCGTCTGAAAAAAGCAGAGGCATTTCTCAAGAAAATATTCTTTGGAAATAACAGTTCAACACAGATTATTCAAAAGCGCTTAAACTTGAAAGCCTGGTCTTTTTGCTTCTCCTTCCTATCATGGTGGAACCTTTGTAGAAACAACATAAAAACAGATGAGCCTAGAATGCTAATATAGTAAAGGAATTCATGGTTCCCCCCCACGGTAATTCAACAGCTGTTCTATGAAAACCGAACGCCCTTACTAAAGAAACAATACGGGGTATTAATAATTCTGAGCACAATTTAGATCAATTCTTACTTAGGAGCTTTCAGGTTCAAATCAGATTTTAAATGGCTGTGAAGAGGCTTTAAACAAATGTCAAACACAGTCCTGATCTCAAAATAATCGGACAACAATGACCAGGTAAGCCTGACCTTTTTAATCCCGGATTCAAAGAAATCATCCTCCCTGGAATGATTTTCCTTTTCTTTTTTTCCTTTTTGTTGTTTGTTTGGGGGCCACATAAGGCGATGCTCAGAAAATATTCCTGACTCTGTGCTCAAGAGTGACCCCTGCCTGTCTTAAGAGGATCAGAGGCAGAGCCAGGTCTCCAAATAGTCAACAACCAGTGAGACAAACCCTTAACCCCTGCACTCTCTCTCCACCCCCACTGCCGGAACTCAATTCTTGCCCCATTTCTCAAAATTTTTCAGAATTTTGAGCATTTACAACAAATTTTTTTCAGAAACCAAAAATGACCCTATTCATTTTTGTATTATTATTATTAAAGCAGATGGATCAATCAGAGTTTAACATTTGAAAGATGTTTCTTAGATTGATCTGAAGTTTTTGGCGCATACAGGGTAGAGCAGCTGCTTTCTAGGAAGAATATTCTTCTACATCTCCCAAGATTAGAGACCCCAATGGAGGGATGAGGTTTGCCTTGGAGTCTCCGATTAGTGGCCCCTGTTCCTGACTCTGGGCCATCCCAGTGCAGGGGAGTAAACGCCTGCCCCTTGGCATCACTCGCCATGAATTTCTGAACCACTTACACAAAGACTTGCCAAAGCGCAGAGGGTGACTTCACTCCGCCTGTCCTCTCCTGAGCCTCAGTTCCTTCAACTCCCAAGACTCCCAGCCACTAAGAACCAGGACAATCTCTTGCCCAAGATCGATAACTTCTGTGGTCAAAAAGGCAAAACAGAACAAGCAATAAGACGATTCTTCCTTCTTCCTAAACCTCCTCTCCAAAGAGGTGCCAAACTAGAGCCATGGGGCCTGTGCGGTCCTCGGAAGCTTCCAGAGGGCACAGTGTGCTATCATGGAATGTCGGGAGAGTGACCTGCCACAGTCTCTTTCCATAAGAAATCTGGCATGAAGAAAAGTTAACTGAATTAGTGGCCGACTGGGACGCTCCATGACCTACTCCATAGGAACTAAGTCCTCTGAACTTTTCCATTCTGCTCTGCCTTCATACTTTAATAGGGACCGAATCCCCCATTAACAATTGAGCGGCGACAATAAGTGCCATCAGGAAAAGGAAATTCAATTTTCGTGGGGATGACAGCCTTACCTTTTCGCGCTTAATTGGCCGTATTGTCTCCAAAAGTTAATTGGTTACTTAGTCCAGGTAGTTAGTAAAATGTTTAGCTGCGTCAAAAAGCTCAGGCTCCCGCTGTTAATGGGGCATGAAATGGAATGTTTGATACTGCAAATAAAATCAGTGATATTCAAGGATGTTATGGTAGGTAATGCGTTGAAACTGCCATTTAATGGGTCCTGGAAGATTAGGGTAGTGTCAGCCGGAACCGCCCGGTCTCTTTCCTGACATTGTTAGTTGCCTCTTCATTTACTTAACGGCTGTCTGCACTGATTACATAGGCATAAAACTCCCTACAAAAAAACAACAGAGACACGCTCTATTAGCAGTCCAATTAGAACTATTTGCATATTACAGTTCATTTCTGCTTAAGTGAATCCCTAATACAACTTTAGGAAAAAAAATTTCTATTGTGTCATTCGAAAGAAAAAGAAAAGACTTAAAGGTGATCTCTTTCCCTTCTCTCGCTTCATTTTTCCCTCCTCCATCTCCTCCTCTTTCCTCTCTCTTCCTCTCTCCCCCCGCCCTCCTCCTCTCTCTCCCTCTCTCAGCTTCACCCTCCCCTCCTCTGCATCAGCAATCCTATTATGTACTTTGAGTATGAGAAAGAGGAACTTTAAACTAGAGATCACTGTGCTGATCTGTAAAACAGGGCGGTCTGGCTTCAAACATCCAGAGTAACAGTGACACATTCAGGGCATTTCACTGACAGAAGACATCAGCTTATGGGAGCCTTCTCAAACATATCTGAGATCCCTGATTGCTCTGAATAGTGTTTTGCTGTTGGGTTTTTTTTTTTTTTGGCGGCACGCCTGGTGGCTTACTCCAGAGCTTAGACTCTGTGATCAGGACTCACTCCCGGCAGTGCTGGGGCCACCGCAAGTGGTGCTGAGGATTGAACCCGGTTAGCCACATGGAAGGCAAGTACCCTCTCCGCTGCACTATTGCTCCAGCCCCTGCTTTTGAATTTTGGAACCAAGTATCTACTCTCTACAGCCATGTCCTTTCCGTTGAGCTGGGCCCGTGGTGTGACCCCGGTCTCAGAGTTTCACGTCATTCCACCGTCACAGAGATCAGAAATGGAAGGTTTCCACCTGAAGGCTTTGCACACATCACACCGCGAAATACATTTCTTTCTCATATGTACATAAGCATAGTGGTTGGTTCTATTAAAGCATTGATGATGGCCTGGATATCATTGCTTGGATATCATTTGTTCAGATATCTGGATATCATTTGTTCAGATTTTCCTCTGGGTTTCCAAAGCCATAACCCCTAGAAATGGCACTATGGACAGCTAGTTAAAAAGGGGTGGTGTGGGGCCGGAGCGATAGTCCAGCGGGTAGGGCATTTGCCTAGGAGCGGCCAGCCCATGCTGGCCCGGTTCGATCCCCGGCATCCCATATGGTCCCCGAGCACCGCCAGGAGTAATTCCTGAGTGCAGAGCCAGGAGAAACCCCTGAGCATTTCCGGTGTGACCCCAAATAAAAAGGGGTGGTGCATATTTTACTGATATGGCTATGAGTGAGCACATGGCTCGCTCTTCCAGCACGTGCTGTCCTTTGAACACGCCTTCATGTGCTTGTCTGTGTCTCTTTGGTGGCCTCTTTCCACCCTGGAGAAGGCTGTGTCCTCTCTTAAGCACATTCTTCTCTCTTTCTTCCCCTCACATCTTCCTAAATAATGCTAGTTCGCTTCAACAGAGAAAAATATCAGTAATGAGCTATGATGGCATTAGGAAGTGAGAAGGACGAAGGAAGAAGCCCCTCTCTAGCATGACCCATGGGAAGGACTAGTGACTTAGACACAGCGGCTCCCCAAGCTGAAGCTTTAATAATGTTTTGGGCCCGAGAGAGCACACAGGGATTAAAGTGCTTGCCTTGCATGTGACCAACCCTGGTTCAGTTCCTAGCACCTCCAGGAATGATCCTGGGCCACACATTCCACCAGGCGTGGCTCAAAACCACTCTGTACCCCCTCAATGGTAAAGGCTTCCTTGAGACAACAAGTGGAGTCGTGCAACTGAAGTTTCCAAAATGCGGTGCAGACAGTGACAACCGGGAGGATAACACAGATGGGGACAGGAGACGGCAAGGCCAGATGGGAGATTCTGATAGGGCAAGGAGAGTGTCCCTTGGGAAGAGGAGCCTGGTTCCCATGAGCTTTAGTATTGGTGAGTTCCTGCTGGTGGCAGAAGGGGTGAGAGTGACGGAGCATCACCTGGGCATGGGAGAGAAGGAAGAAAGCATGTTGGGAGATTTGGGAGCACTGAGAGCTGTGCCCATCTGATGCTGGGTATTGTAGTGAACAGGAGAAAACAGTAGCAAGTCAGAAAATGCATGCAATACCAAGTTGGACGCTGACGATGGAGGTGTGAAGAGCCACAGGAGGATGTGGGGAGGGACACTGTCCACCTAGGCATGACCATGAGGCTGCCACACTTTTCTTTGTGGGAAGGCCTGGGTCCTGTTCTGGCCATAGGTCAGGCCCCAAAATGGCCTGAGTGCCCTGGTCAATGTGGGGTCCCATCCTAAATCTTGGGTTGTTCTCCTTCTCTGAATGGCCTCTGTGAACATAGCTAAGCCCTGTCCTAGGTGGGTCTTTGCAGAAGTAGGACTTCAGAAGAACCCAGGACTGGAGCAACAGGACAGCAGGAGGGTGTCAGCCCTGCATATGTCTGACCTGGGTTCGGTCCCCAGCATCCCATAGGTTTCCTTTGAACCAGGAGGAATTTCTGAGTCCAGAGCCAGGAGTGACCCCTGAGCACTGCTGGGTGAGGATACCCAAGGCCAAAACACACAACACAGCAATGAAGAGCCCAGAGCAATGCGGCTGCCATCCTGCCACCAAATGACCTTGATTTTCCCGCCCCATCCAGCTCTACTGATGTCATCTGAGGCCTCTCGTCTGTAGCTCAGTCTCCCCCACCTGGTTTTGCTGACAGAGGGAGGAGGGCAGGAATTGACTCCCACAGAGACGGGGACACCCGAGGATAGGGGCAGTGATGGTGACGATGATGACTGGGGAGGAGAAAATGATCTAGCCTGCACCCACCCGCCCACCACCTAATCTACTCCTTTGGACACAGGACCATGCAGGAAGGGACTGAAGTGACAGTCCAGTGGGGAGGGCGTTGACCTCGCACACTCAGGTTCAATCCCCAGCATCCCTGAGGGTCCCCCGAGCCCCTTCATGAGTGGTTCCTGAGTGCAGAGCCAGGAGTAAACCCTGAGCATGGCCAGGTGTGTTGCTTGAAGACAAAACCAACTAAGGAAGCTGCAGCTTAGGAAGGCCACCACTCCCTGTAGCAACTGCCCCACCCCCAGAGCCCTGTACAAAGGCCAAACCCACACAAGAGCCATCAGACGAGCAGGGAGAACCCTTGATCTGTCATCTTTTAATTCTTTCACCCCACAAGCATGAACCGCGTGGGACCCCACTCCATCCTGTCACTGTTTGCGTGCCCCGCAGGGGTCTTCGCCTGTCGCTGCTGCTCCTCTCGCTTCTGTAGCACCATTACCAGATAAGCCCCGGCAGAGGCAGAGGCTCACCTGCGGCCCACTGCCTTGGTGCCCGGGCCTGCCAGGGGTGGGCAAGGCAACAGTGCCAGGGCTGGTGAGCGCAGCAGCTTGGAGACACGCACTTTTGCCCCGGAAAACAGTCTTTGCACCCTGCCAGGAAAACAGCTCTCTGGAAAAGCACTGCCTGCTAGTAAAATGGTCTAAATCAGTAAACAGTGATTAAGGCTCCGGCTCTGCAAACGGTTGTCACCACCTCAGACTACAAGGCTGCTCCATGTGCACAAAATAGAGCAAAGCCTGGGAGAGCTTGGGAGCAATCTGCAGGGGATGGAGGTGAGGGTGGTGGGGTTGGGAATTTCACCCATAACTCCTTACAAAGGGAGCAATTCTATGTTCCCTCAAAAACAAAATTATAACAGGAACCTTCCCTTCCCTCGCCTGAGGGGCTGGGCTGGGGGGTTGAAGTGCGAATTGCCTTTCTAAGTCAACAGCCAGCCAAGGAGGAAAGGCAGTGTTCTAGAATCTGTGTGTTCCTGTTCCTGTTTGCCTGCCTCAGTCAGATGCGTAACATAAACTCAATCCTGGGGGCCAGAGAGATATTCCAGTGGGGAGGGTGACCCAGGTTCGATCCCCAGCATCCCTGAGTACCGCCAGGAGTCATTCCTGAGTGCAGAATCAGGAGTCATCTTTGAGCATTGCTGGGTCAGACCCCAAAACAAAATCATAATCTCAATTCCTCCAATGATGGGGGCGGAGTAGGGAGAAAGAGAAGAAACATACAGGCTTTGATGGGTGCAGCTCAGTAGAAGCACAATTGAATTTCATTCAGGTACTTTTTGAATGTTGGAAAACAAATTCCAGGCACCAGGATATATTCTTAGATAGAGAATCCATCCATAGATACAGGTGACAGGTGTTGGCTCTAGTTGCTTTGATCTCTTTTTATATGATGTTTCTATATTTTATATTAAAACTATCACCAAAATAGTTGAGAACACGTTTGGTTTTCTCCGACTATTTTCACATGCAGCACATCCTCCCGACCTGTGCACTGAACAACACCGACAGGCGGTTCGAACTTGAACACAGAGGATTTGAATTTAGCCAGAATGAGGCATTCTCCGTGTGGGGCTCACACATCAGGGAAGAAAAAGGAAATGAACTCCACCAACAGAGACCTTGGGCTCGGGCGACTGACAAGGTTAATCAGAAATGTGAACCTGAGCTGTGTGGTTGACAGAGGAGTTATCTGGACGCTAGTAGGCTCTGAGAGGACAGAAAATATCTCTAGCCCACCACAGACCACCCAACTTGGGGTCTGACTTATACCCTGGCTCAGAATCACTTATGAAAGAATAATCCCCCACTTAATTCTTAAGAGTCCAGGAAGCGTCCTTCCTGATCAGTCAGAGGAAAGAGCCCCCATTTAAAGGGGGTCATGGTTTAGTATTACAGAACTTGGTCCTTATAGGTTCTGATGGAGCATTTGCACAGACTCCATCTCCCAATGTCTGTAAGAAGAGCCAGTTTCAGAAAATGGCTTCCGGGTCTTGATGGGACAAAGGTCAACCTCAGCATCTTCATCTGTGGTCCCCACCCTCTTGGTGGAATTGCTCATGAACAGCTCTGAGAGTTGGTAACCATGCACAGGGGTCGGAGGGAAGGGAGAGAAGAAGAGGAGAGAAACCCAATAGGGAGAGAACAGAGAGTGTTGCAGTGCATGTACGGACATTCAAGTCCTAGACAATGGCAGTGCAGGAAAAGGCTGCACGGCTGGACACAGGGATGTGATTTTACAGGAATGTAACAATGACAGTCATCATTATCATAATCCTATCAATAGACATGCTCAGCTTTTTTTCTGGTCAGTGGCCCTCATTTATGTCTGCTACTGAAGCAACTGAACCCTAGAGAGGGCTATGACTAAGACACTCACCCACACTTGAATTGGTTAGTATGTTGTTATTATTATTATTATTAATTTTGCTATTTTGGCTTATACACGGCCATGCTCAGGGGTTACTCCTGGCTCTGCTCTTAGGAATTACTCCTGGTGATGCCAGCTGAACTACTGCTCCAGTCCCTCAGCTAGTATTTTACTAGTATTTTAATCACCTTCCAGTCTCCAACAGATATACTCCAAGGATTCTGCTCATGGAAGCAAGTTGCTAAGGCAGGATTATATATTTTTCTTTTGTTTCGGGCCACACCGAGCAGTACTCAGGGTTTACTCCTGACTCTGTGCTCAGAAGTTACTCCTGGTGGGCTTGGGGGACCCATATGGGGCAAAAGATGGAATTAGGATGGCTGTGTACAGGGCAAATGATGCCCTGACCCTCTGAGCTCTGCACGGTTTATCTCTCTAGATTCTTTAGGGAGACTCGAGAGCGGGAGGCTCAGGAGTCTGTCTGCTGTTGTAGATGAGTCAAGACCCAGCCCATGATTCGATTTTTTTAAGAGAGTGTAAGATTTAGGTTTCATGCCAGCTACCTGGCATCAAAGCTAACTTTTGAACCTGTGTGCAAGTGGGGAGGTCAAGAACTGACTCTTAAGTAGGAAGAAGGTCTCAGGAAAAGTAAAAAATAATAATAACAGGCATAGGCAAGGGCCCGGAAGTGCTTTACTTAGAGGCATAGCTACTATTAGATATGTCCAGAGCCCGAAAGCCCCTCCGGCCCTGCTCAGTGAACTGCAGCTTCCATGCTGGAACAACACACTCAGCTGAGTGACCCCTGCAGATAGTCCTGTGAATGAGCCCCAACATTGCCAGACCGAAGGCTCTGATTTCCAGCCCTCACTTGTTCCTCAAAACCAAGGAAGCAGGCATGGAACAGGACAGAGGGTGTGTGTGTGTGTGTGTGTGTGTGTGTGTGTGTGATATTACACTGTGTTGGGTGATTGTGCTACTGAAACACTCCTAAATGTTTTTGAAATATTCTCATATGTATATGAAATCACGGCACAGCCTGGCAAGATACCCGTGTCGTATTTGATATGCCAAATACCAGTAACAATTATAGACCTCATACCCATGACCTAATGAATGGTTTGAGGCTCTTCGTGTTCCTGGAGCGAGCAGATGCCCTTGGGCTGGAGACAGATGCCTTTGGGCAGGACATATGGAGATGTCACTGTTGCCCGCTCGAGCAAATTGATGAACAATGGGAAGACAAGCCATACAAGTATATGGAATAAACACTGAGGTATCATCAAAAGTAAACAAGCTTTCTTATAAGGCTCTGGACTATTCCCAAGAATATCCAAGAATAGTTCAAAGTTAAACCTTTGTAATGTCTGGGAGCTAGTTCACAGACTCATTACTGAGAGTCATCTTACAAATATATAACATCAATAGTATATGTAATAAATATATGGAGTATAAATAATATGTATTTATATTTTATCTAGATGTTTTTGGTCATTCCTGTACATATAAATAGTACATGTAATAAATATATAAAATTATAAGTAACACATACTTATGTTTTATTTACATATTGTTGGTCATTCCTATACATATGATATCAATAGTACATGTAATATATATATAAGATTAGAACTATTATGTATTTATATTTTACTCTTTATTTTATAGATGTAATATTTTATATACTAAGAAGTTTATAAAAGTGCACAATTGTGTATAAATTATTTTCTAGTTAAAGAAGCGTATGATATAAACTCCCTAAAATTCCCTTTCTAGAAAGTGACTTCATTAGATTCTGTATTCAGAGATACACCCATTACACAGTCATTACTGAGGAAAGTATGTTCCATTAATAGTCTGCGCTTGAGAAATTGGTAAAGATGATTGATACTCTCATAAGATAATAATGTAATATAATATAATGGCCTCAAACACCTCTCTACTCCCATCTGATTTCAGCTTTGCTTGTGGATAATTGCTGCTACAATTCATTGTTAAGAAGCATTTTTTTAAAAATTAGGGACAATCCCACGTTTGAGAAGTTCATTTGGAAATGTAGACTGTCATCACAAATTTAGTGAAGACTCCCACTGCAAATGTGTTTACGCCAACATTATTAACAGCCACGAAGGATAATAATGTCAGATCTACAAGTGGTCAACGGCAGTGAATTGCAGGCAACGCTTGGCTTTGGGCCAAATGTTCCCCTTTTCACAGAGTCGACATACTCAGAAGTGGGGGTGAGGGGTAGCTTTGCAATTTTTCCGTATCCTCTCTGCGAGCTCCCACTCCGGTCAGGGAAGCTGCTTGTTCTGAAGCCACAGCTTCAAGTCTTCTTCCCGCGACCGCTACTCTGTCTCCCATAGAATCTGGAGAAGTTGCTTTTCCTCTGCTGTACATCAACAACGCCAGGTGTCAAAATGAGCAAACATGACACTGTGGAATTAGAAAGAGCTGGGGATTTGGTTGAGGGGTAGAGCACACACCTGGTATGCATGAGGCTTTGGGTTTGATCCCCAGCCACAAATACAAAACAAAAACAGAATTAGACTGAGTATTGCAGGCCGTTTGCTTTCCAGGCACCATCTCCACTTCACAATAAGGTCTCATCAATTAGTCAAGAGAACCAAGTGTGGGGACACTTTAATTCTCCCTTGTCCCTAAAGAGCCGCCCTCTACCAAGCCAAGGGATAATGAGTTTGGACTAGCTAGTCTGTGTTTCTATATCATGGCAATATGTCCCTCGTTGACTTTGAGGAGTCTTCTTCCAAAAAAATCCTGAATACTCTGTGTCCTTAGGGAGACAGCATATTTAAATGGAAAAGTATGTGGACAAGAGATGATGTAAGTGTTGATTTAATTTCTATTATCTAAGTGAATTGGAGAAGGGGCTTGAGCAGCCTGAATCTCAGATTCTTTCTCCGAAGGGATAGAGCAATGATGAGATCACCTATGTGTTCATGAAGACTTATGAACGACAAAGTGTCGCACACACTGGACATCTATATACATCTGTACAGGAAAGAATATAAGAACCAAAGGTGCTAATAGAATATAATAATAATTATAACTAATAATAAATAAACTGTAAATTAATACATAGTTAATATATAATTATAATGATAATATACAATAATAGTATATAACAATAAGTAATACCATAGGATATTAGTACCTTGGGTATCAGTAAGATGGCTATCAGTAATATTGTAAACTACAGTGCCTAAAATGAAAAAATTTTTTACACAGAGGTAGGCTGGGGGTGGCAGGAATATTGGGGACATAGATGGAGGAAAGTAGACACTGGTGAAGAGATTAATGTTGGAATATTGTATACCGAAAACCCTGTCACTAATAATTCTACAACTTTGTCATTCATGGTGATTACATTTCTTTTCAAAAGAACCTACTGGAAGGTCAGAGAGACAGTGCGGGATTAAGGCTCTTGCCTTGCACAAGGCCAACCTGGGTTCACTGCCCCCACATAGCATAAGGTTTCCCCCAAGCATCATCAGAAGTAATCCCTGGGCACAAAACTAGGAGGAAGTCCTAAGCACAGCTGACTGTGTTGACCCCCCCAACACCCCTAAAGACCCTAAGGGAATGGCGAAGGTCATGATGTTTTAAGAAATTTAAGATGATTCAAAGAAAGAGGAAGGCAGGGCCAAGTGAGACATCCCAGGGGGACCCCAAGGGTCAAGTCCCCTCCCGATCTGTCCAGTGCCGGCTTGATCTGCTCTCCTAAGTGACCCTGACTCTATAGAATGTCATAGCGGGGCTTATTAGCCCCTGATGGGCAAAGCCAGTGTGGTATATACACAGAATGAATCAGCTCCATTAGAGAGAAGTGGTCAGGGATGATTTTATTTCCTACCTGCGCCTCTATTAATAAGATTAATAAGCCTATGTCACAGCCAGGAGGAAGAATGGGTGAACGGGATTCTCCTGGTGAGGGTGGTTGCAGCCCTTAATCACAAGAGCAGTTAGAAACTCCAGTGGATGGTCTGAGAGTGAAATGCAAATCCAACCCATGAATATACACACATCTAGTCGCCAAACTATTTTCATCATTGATTAACCAGCCCCGTGACCTTTTCAGTCAGAGAAATAATTGGCAGTTTTCACAAACGAAAAATTGATCCCATTACTCAGGACAGAATTTTCCACCTTTTTTTTTTTTTCCAAAAGGGAGGCTTATTAAAGAGGTCAGTTTCTTTTCCTTTTTCAGGGTCATGCATATGTAAGTAAGTAGCGCTATTATGGGCCATCGCTGAGAATGGACGGGTGAGCCATAAACACAAACATGCAAAGAAGCCAGGTCTTCCGCGTTCGCCAATTACGGTAATGCTGATGACATATCGAGTTTAATGCACATGGCATTAAAGCAGCCCCCTTCTAGGGAAATCTAATTACACCAAACCCAAGCACTCAATCAAACCTGTTATTCTGTGGCTAAACAGCCTGGCGTTAATGCAATTTGAGGAGATCTAGGCCATGACTAGAGACGTCGTGTATTAACAATATCTAATGGGGGCTCCCGTAGGTAAATGAATATTCTAACAAGCAAGATCACTGCTAAATCTAATATCTTTAAGCTGTTTAATTCCAAACAGTCCCTTAATAAATCAATTGACCGGGAGAGCTGATGCCCGTATCAATTATTCAAGAGGGCAAATAAATATTTCAGGTGATTTGATAGGAAGGCTAGTGCCGGTCTTCTGGAAAGCTTTGCATTTCATTAGCCTCTTGCTAAAAAGTTTTATAATGAGGAGAACACAGGTGGTATCTTCACTGAAGAAATGGGAAGGGAAGAAATAAGAGATTGGAGATCAAGACTTCCTTCATCTCTGCACTATTCCATTATCCATACTTTTCTTTTGTAATGTGAAAATTGGAGTCAAGTTCCCCCAAGAATTATCATTCCTTGCAATCACAAAGGAAATTAAAATGATCAAAAGTGTGTCATATTGCAAAGGGTCTTAATTGTAATTCCTATTGGAAATGCAATTATCAGATACCAATAACATGGATATAATGTATGCGACTCCACATCCAAATAGCCCTTCGACAAATATTTAACATTATCAATTCCATTTTTCCAGAAGAAGCAACTGAGTTTCCCTAGTCATTTATAAAGTGCTGACGAGGTCACCTGTGTTTGAAAACAAATGCCTTTTTTTTTTCAGCTTTAGAGACCATGATTCATATTGAAGGCATACATTTCTGTTTAACATGACATCTGTCTTATGAATAATCTCCATGCAGGCTTCTGATCCTTTGTGCCAGGGGGAAAAAGGAGAGAGAGAAAGAAAAATGCATTAAAATGATTGACACCATTATCCTTGAAGTGCACGTGAATGTTTGCATGTTTAAATGAACTTAGTAGAGAAAGATTAGAAGAGAAAAATGAATGAAACCAATTGACCCAGCCCTGGAAGAACAGACAGTAGAGTTGCCCTATTATTTTTTTTGTCTTTTACCATAGGTACCATCACACAGAGACTACTGGAAAGGGTGTAAAAATGGCTGACGTCTTAAACAACTATTTCATATTATCTGTGAAAGGGATTTTTTTCCCTAAGCCTTGGAATTGATCATACAACAGCTTTATCAAATTTCACAACAGCAAGCTGCGAAATGAAAATGGTATGTGATCTCTTAACTGCATTTTACGGTTTACAAATGTAACATATCTGTTAAATTACTGTACGCATTATTGTAATAAGAAGCACTGTAAAAGAGAAAACAAATTTTCGTTATCTGAAAAATAAAACTTAATTGTCAGAGGTTTGAATATAAAAACAGTTGATGACTATTTTTCCAAATGGAGAGATCCATATAAAACTCAGTGAATGAGGATTTTCTGTGCAGGCAGTTATACTCTACAAAACACTCAATGAGCTATGAAAGAGACATCTCAGCTACAGAAAATCATAATTTAAATGTTAGGTTTGTTCATTTTCAGCTTCATGAATCAATAGAGTAAATCCCTTATATTATTCTGTAAGTAAAATCTGGTCATGTTTAAAATCAGATTTTGGTACTTCCTCTCATCAGAAATATCTTTTCAGGGAGTCATTTAATTAAGTATTTATTTGTTTAATATTCTAAGCCCCACAGGAATCATAAGGGATTTGAACAAGACAGCAGATTTAGCACGAGATAATGTTCCCATCCTGTTCTATCCCCAAGAACAAAAATAAGTATTAGAAAAAATAATCACACCTAAAAAAAATGAGACACTCACATTGTATCAGGAAACATAAAGAAACCTCAAGGATGGAAGAAATATAAAATTGGTCTAAGGAGTGTGACAAGAACCAAAAAAGGCCCATCAAAAAGAACAACTACAGAAGGTAGAATTGTCTCCAGGTTTCAAGGAAAGAAGGCCAGGAGTGTATACCAGGGACTGACACTTTGGTACCATGAGTTATTTATATGAGATGATCAGTTTTTTACTCACGGTAGAAAATAGTAGATTATAAAGACAGCAGCTCTGTTTAAGGGTTAAATAAACTATGTTGAATTGAGAATTTTTATTGTGGATGTTGGGGTGGGGTGGGCCATGCCCAGCAATGCTGAAGGAAAGGGGCGGACAGTAGTGCCCAGGGGATAAAGGGGTACACAGCACTGAATGAGTGTTGGCCACCTGCAGTCAAGAACCCTGCGTATCTCCAACTAATCTCTAATTCATCTCCTCAGGGCAAGTTAAGTATTCTTATACTCCCAGAAATGCATGAAAGAATGATTTTTGAAATCTTGGGTTCTAGAACTCAGTATTTGGCAAGTAAATGCTTGCTTAAATTAAAGCATGCACATATTTTGAATTATTAGTGTTTTTAAATAGAATGTTTTTATTCAAGTTTACTAGCCAGAAAAGTTCTTCCAAGATTTGTTGGCGGAAAATTAGCTCAGGATAATGGCTGACATTGTCTAAGATCTAATGAAGTTTTGTGTGTGTGTGTGTGGGGGGTGGGTAATCTAAAGATAATTGTGAGAAACAAGTGATTTAAATAGATGTAAATGAAGTAAGAATTCCTTGGAGAACTTTTCAGCAAATAGTTTCCAAAATCTTTTGGTAATTCGAAAACTTAGTGTTGCTAGGTTACCTTAAAGGATGGATAGTCGTTGAATATTTTAATCATTTCAAAGACAAACTACCAAAACCATGAACTGCTGAAGATAATTTTCTTATTATAACTAAAGTTTAAGATATCACCCCAGTAGTATGTTTGTTGTTACACCAAAATTTTGATCCAATAAAAATGTTTTAGAAACTATAAGACATATTTCTAAGCCATCCCAACTCAAATGACAAGTGAGCCAACACCATTACTTGCTTTCTCGTTTTCTCTAGTACTGAAGGTTTCTTAGGGTTAGTAAATCTAATTAAACACAAGAAAACATGGAGCCAACATTAAGGGAAAAAGGACAAAGAGGATGTAAGAAACAGAAAAGCATCTTGCTGAATGTGAAACAGGTAGTGTCCGAGACCAAAGCCTGTTTCTTCTGCATGTGGAAAGGATTTTATAAGTGGTCAAGCTGGCCGGGAGTCACACAAATCTCAGTCTCTCAAGCCAACCAACAGACACTTGGTCTCTCACTTCCAACGCCAACTGAGCTCTGCTTAGCTCAATCGTGTCTCTCCTTAATGAGAAAGAAGGGAACTTTTGGTTTTTCATATCTACCGTTGTTTCCGCCTGGAAAGCAAAGATGTCATGTTTGGCCCATATGATTTTCTGTCACGAGTGTGTGAGTTTCTGGATCGGCCTGAAACCTTAGTTATCATGCCAGAGAGTCGTTCCACAGTGCCCTGTGACACTATTTAATCAGCATTAAAACCATGATATATTTTTAAAAAACATCCCCGATGGCGCTCTCCTAGAGATCCGTGACGGAGACTTAGGAGGTGGATCTCCAAAGTCACCTGGCTGAGACCACTGGGAAAGTTGCCGTGCTTGACAGTTCTCTGCCAGTTATTCTTCAGCGCCCCATATCTGTTTCCAGGAGCTACCCCACACCTATCCGCCTTCCCCAGCTGACATGGGCGAGGGGGTCTCTGAGAAACTACTGCCTGCGATTCCCTTAAGTGGCCAAGGGAAAAACCCGAACGAAAAATGATTGGAAAACGCTGTGAAAGTCTAGTTGATAGCAGAGCCATGTTTCCTACTTTAGCCCTACCTCACAGAACATAAATCCTTAAGAGTGAAAGATTTCCTTAGTGGATGTAGCTAATAAAGTTCAGGGAGAAGTTTTATTTCAAATTGTATGAATGACTCCAGGGCGTTGAGCTGAGAGAAAGAAAATTCTTTTCTTCTGTCTTCCTCCCCACCATGCCATACAGCTCCCATTCATCTACTTGATATCCAGCTTCTCTCTAAGTGAAAAGGCTCCAATGTGGACCCGACAATGAAGATCTCACCTTAGGATTTCCTGAGTCATCTGCACCTGATCTTTTTTGTAACCTGCAGTCAAGAGACAAAGAGGGGGAAAGAAATGTAGAGAAGTCCCCTCACTGGACTGAAGTCTGCAAAAATCTGTGCCCCCGTTGCGGTAAAATGATGAAAGATTTTATCATTCATTTATATATGGTAAATGATAAAATGATTAAAAACAATGGATCATATGAATGTAAGATGCAATCTCTCTGTCTCTCTATTTCTGTCTCTCTGCATCTTCTTAATGCAACACTATGGTGAAGGGGTTGCCTAAGTTTGTAAGGAAAACAAATGCAATCATCTCTAGGTACTATCACAAAATCCACACACTAAACCCTATCCCATCAAAAAATCAGATGGGCTGGACATGTAATGCGATTTGGAGACAACCTCTGGACTAGAGCCATTACCGACTGGATCCCACAGGTTGTCAAAAGATCACGTGGCCGCCCACCTACAAGATGGTCAGACTTCCTTGTTAAAACCCTGAAGGAACGATTTGAGGCTCTTCATATTCCTGAATCAACCAGATGCCATTGGGCTACATTGGCACGTGATAGGGTCCAATGGAAATGTTACTGGCACCCGCTCAAGCAAATCGATGAATAACGGGATTCAAGTGACCAAGTGATCAAACCCTATCCCTCCTCTCTTACATGCCCAACAGAAATTCTAAACCTATCTGTCCCTACAGGGCATGAGACAAGTACCAAAATAAAATTGGACACCAAGGTTTGCCATGAAAATCAGGCATGCAATTAGTTTATGTAGACCAAGGTAGGAAATATCCAGCCCATGGGCCCGTGAAGGTGAACAAATCATGGGGTCTGGTCTGGTACATGATGGGAGAGACATGTTTGCTTCCCACGGGCCGCCTGCAGGCAGCCTGCCCGTACTGTGTGGTAACAATTACATATTGATAGCTCACACTAAGTGGCAGCTGAATGAAGCCCAGCTTCAGTAGTCAATATTTTTTCTGGGATCAGGCAGGCCCAACAGTGCCAAAAAAAACATTTATACAATTTTATAGACGTCAATGTTAGATCTTAACAATGTTGGTCCACAAATGACGTTATACATATCCAAATGGCTATTGGCAGGAAAATGTTCTCCGCCCCTGAATAACTGGAGAAGGTGAAAAAATAATGGTAAGAAAAAAAATATTCTAATGGTCTTTACCTTGAAATGGGGAAAGCCCTAGAAGGCTCTGGCCTACCTGGAAATCAGACAATGTTCTTGTATACGGGAATGTTTGATAACCAGGACATAATGGCCACTCTACCAAGTGGAGGCTGAATGAAGCCCAGCCTCAGTAGTCGATAATTTTTCTGGGACCAGGCAGGTCCAACATGCCAGCAGACCAGTCTTGCAATTCTACAGCAATGTTGGTTCATAATTCAAGTTATCTTGGAGCAAGGGAGCAGGTGAAGGGACACAAAATGAATGGAGGTCTGGCAGGACCCAGTGGCCACCTGGCATTACCCATTGTCCCAAACGTTGGCTCACTCTGCAGACGTTCCCCACACTCCTTGGTCCAACTCAGGATTCAGTCGGGCATGTTGGAGGATATCAGGATAGAAGGAGAATGGGAGTTTGTTCCTATAGTCTCAGATCTATTTTGAGTCACTGTTGCCTCTGTGTGGAAGCCAGCAAGAGTAGATTTTGATACTCGAGGTAACCTAAAAGCAGCCTTTGTTCCTATGACAGTGATTCTAGAAAGTAAAGGAACAACAGAAGGTTATGTGTTTGCTGCCTTTTCTTTTCTCGGAAGAGTCTCAGAGAACAGAGGTAAAAAATCTTTGCTCCTCTAAAATCCCCAATTTCCAGATGACCCTTCAAGGCATACTAACTTTGCCACAATACAGACCGCTTGTACCCTAGAATGATCTTGAAAGTGGATAGTTCTGCTTATTGGGCCTAGTTAGCTTAAGTTGGAATCCAAGAAATTAAGAGCTGGATTCTAAAAGACTGGGGCTATAGCCCCTGAGATATGGAGCCAGTTAGAAGAGCTAAATTCTAAATACATAGCATTGCTTTCCCTTCTTGACACTCTGCATTCTGGACCTGTAATCATATTTTGGAAATTATGGCAAATTTTCAAAGCAGTTGGATAGAACAGTCTATAATCAAAGTGTGGGAATAGTTGCACATGGCTGGAAGCATCTATGCCATGAGTTGATTTTTTCTACCCTGAAAAGCTTAATGGCTTTCCAACGTTAAGTGGTTTGCACTGTGCATTCTAAAAACACCTCACAAAAACCGCTGTACCCTAATCCTTGCTCACTGAATTTGCAAGAGTGACTCTTCCCCACACCCCTATCCTGAATGCAAAATATGATGCTACACTTTCTCTCAAGGATGTGATAGTTCCATCCAGTATTATTTTATTAACACTTAGCCTTTTAGCAACGATTTCTAAATCACAACTGAAGAGATGCGCTCGAACATTAATCCATTTCAATGGTGTCTTATTTCAGCGGCTCCTCGTGCTTCACACAGGATGAGTTCCTTGTTTATCTACACCTGCCTTTCTTCTGTTTTCATTAATTCAATCTAATTCCATTTATATGTAACCCGAGAGTAGCATTCCCCCACAGTGTGCCCACTCCATTTGTAAACTGAATTGAAGTCATCATTCCAGCTTTAATGGCTATGAAGGACTGAGAAATTAATAGCTCTCTCTTGAATTAGTAAATTATATTTTTCCAAAGAGAGAAAAGTGGCTCATAAAAATAAGTGACTAGAGTCACTTTTATTTTATTTTTCTTATAACAAGTCTTTCTATGCGCTAGTTCAGAGCCCCGTTTGACAATTACACCTACATTTATATGATAGCGCTTTCTACTTTCAAGCACTCATACCCATTGTCCTGTTTTATCTTCACAACAACCTTCAGATTTGACTAGAAAGATCTCAGAAGACGCTCACAGTAGACTCGAGAGTTATGCTATCAAAGGACTTTTGCCAAAGTGAGTTGGTAGGCCAGGCCCAGATCTCTTGAGAAGCCAGTGTAGAATGTTCTGTGATAGAACTGCTTGCCAGTAACGGGCAGACGGAGTAAGTGCTAATGGAAAAAGAGTTTCTCCCGAGGACGTGTATGCAGTGGTGAAACAATGAGTCTGTCGCCAAATGCAATGTCTTTGTAATGATAAAATCAGTGAAAATAAGGCCAAATAAATCATATGCCCTGAAATGGACTTCCAATCTGAATTTTGCACGCACACGCACACACACACACACACACACATACACACACACGTATACCTAATTTTTAATAGCATCACTTGATCACTTGAATTCCGTTATTCATCGATTTGCTTGAGCGGGTGCCATTAACATTTTCATTTGACCCTATCATGTGCCAATGTAGCCCAATGGCATCTGGTTGATTCAGGAATATGAAGAGCCTCAAACCGTTCCTTCAGGGTCTTGATGAAGAAGTCTGACCATCTTGTAGGTGGGCGGCCACGTGATCTTTTGACATCCCGTGGGATCCAGTCGGTAATGGCTCTAGTCCAGCAGTTGTCTCCAAATCGCATTACATGTCCAGCCCATCTGATTTTCGATGCCTTGGCAAAGCGAGACAGCGTCCCTGATTCTGGAATAGAGATGGAGGTCAGAGCTCCGGATTCCTTCTCTCACTTGAGTGAGGCGTGATATTCCAAGCATAGCTCTTTCAATTCCTCTCTGGGAGACCCGAATAACATTCTCATCCTGCTTTTGTAGGGCCCAGGTCTCTGAGGCGTATGTTAATGCAGGGAGAATGGTGGAGTCGAAGAGATGTGCCCGGAGCCAGAGGTTCTTTGTCCTGGTAGGGGTCAGGGGACCATTTGGAGTGCTGGGGATGGAACTAGGTCAGCTGTGTGATTTCCTTCCTTTACAATTTTTAAAAAATATTTTATTATACCACCATGAGATATACAATTACAAAGATGTTCATGCTTGGGTTTCAGTCATACAGTGTTCCAGCACCCATCCCTCCACCAGTGCCCTCTTCCCACCACCAATGTCCCCAATTCCCTCCCTTATCTCCCATCCTGCCTCTATGTCAGGTTCTTTATCTCTTTTCTCTCTTTCTCTCTCTCAACAGTGTGCTAATAAAAAAAGGACAAAGAACCTTTTAATAGCATAAAGAATGAATCCACTTCTGAGATGAACAGGGCAGTGTAATGCAAGAAAACATTAACCTGTATGTTTACTTATTTTTTTAAGTCTTATTAGAACACAAAATGGAAAGAATAGACTAGCCTGGCATTTAGGGCACTAAGACTTCAGATTAATGCATTCCTCAACTATCACTAAGTACAATCTCAGAGAATTATCTCGTGTGTCATGTGATGCAGAGTACCAATGTATATATTCTACTTACACAGAACACATATACACTATATATAGTTATTAGTACTCTGTATTATGTAAGATGACAAGCTTCCTCAGAGTGCTTGCTGATTCACACAGACATCAATGAGCTTACAGTGCGGTCAGCCACGTTTGGTTAACCAGAAAAAGCATCTTGGGTTTCCAGAGCACCTGGGATATCTCAGCCATCATCCCACATGACGGAGTTTAAAAAGATCAATAAGACAGATCAAAGATACATAAATAAATCTCTGGCCTTGGGAAGGAGGGATGAGCCATTAATGACAACATCCTGTATGAAACGGCCAATACCAAATATGGTATGAATCAAAACCAGAGACCCATTCGGACTCCTGAGCTCTTCCGGAAAGACGAGGCGGAGGTGGGGATAGCTGGGTTAATTCTGAGCTGGGGAGGGAAACACCTAGAAAACCTGAGAGCAGGGGATACAGGTACCCCAAAGAGCAAAGACACCAGAAAGGCAGTGGGAGAAGAATCGGGAAGGGGGTTCAAGTCATGAGGTTCATAATGAATCTGAAATGAGTGGCTAGAAATTTGTTTTCATACGCGTTAGCAAAGCTGACAAAAACAATATGGAGAGTAAATAAGATAGTCCAAGTTGAAGGGTGATGTATCCCCATGATGCTGAAAGACGAGAAACCAAAACTGTTTCATAGCCTATAGCCTGCTCCTACATACATGTACAAGGTCATGAGCTTTTGTTTTTTTTTTTTTTTTTGGGGGCACCCAGCCGTGATCTGAGCTTACTGTTGGCTCTGCTCAAAAGTTACTCCTGTTAGGGCTCAGGGGATCATTTGGGGTGCTGGGGATGGAACTAGGTCAGCTGTGCATATTCCTTCCCTTAAAGTTTTTTTTAAAAATATTTTATTATACCACCATGAGATATACAATTACAAAGATGTTCATGCTTGGATTTCAGTCATACAGTGTTCCAGCACCCGTTCCTCCACCAGTGCCCTCTTCCCACCACCAATGTCCCCAATTCCCTCCCTCATCTCCCAGCCTGCCTCTATGCCAGGTTCTTTATCTCTTTTCTCTCTTTCTCTCTCTCAACGGTGTGCTAATAATTGTTGAAAGTGTTAATACAGCCTAGAACTGAGTATTGAATATAGGCAAAAAGATACACATGATAACCTCTAAATGTATGTATTGCAATCCATAATGTGTAAGGGAGTGTGTATTCCTATTAACTGGGGCACACACCCCCTTCATAAGGTCACTGTTTCTCCTACAGATCACACACACATGTACACACATACATACATACACATGCACACACATACACACACAAACACACACACAAGCACACATGTATCCCAAGATGACAAACCTGGAAATACCCATGAAAGCTCAGAGAAATACCCAGGAAAATTCTCCAACTCCCTGCAAGGCTTCCAGGAGCCCTTCCTCATGGGAAGTCCAAGGATGGGTCCCTGTGTCCACTTCTCTTCGCTCTCTGCACCTGCTTTACTCTCCTTCACCACCATGACTGAGGGGTAGGGTCCATCCTAAGTTGGCTTGTCCTCTTCTTGTGGGCTGTCAGCATGCCAATCAATGATGAGACTACTGACCTCAGATCAACTGAGTCTGCTAAGGGATGTAATGTCAGGGTGGCAGAGAGTGGTGGGAAGTAGCCCAAGAAGGTTCCATGTCGGTGCTGAGGGTACAGGTACACCGGTGGATAAGAGTGAAGAGCAGCACTAAATGTGAGCTAATAGCTCCACTCTCAGCTCCTGGTGAGGTAGACTTGAGCAGTTTACTTAGCATCAGGTATCGTATTTTATAAATTATCGTGACCCTCTCTTCATTGATCTAAACAAAGGCACGGAGAAAGCAAATATTCCGTTCAGAGGATGCATAGATTAGGGAATGCTATTGTGTACAGACTATTAACAACTGAGATATTTTGATGGTAAGGAAGCACATTTAAGTACTTAATTTTCATGGCTAAGACATTTTAAATCAGGTGCTACCTTTTCAAACACAGCAGAGAAGAGAGAGAAACATGGCTCATAGCATCTGGTTATGAAAATACAATCTCTTATAAAATACTGTGAGGAAAACTCTTTCGAGTAACAGTAAAAGTGCTTCCTCCAGGAACCCACAATTTGGGTTCCACATGCATCTTCCTGTGAAAGAAAAATATGCTTAAAAATATTTTTAGTAAAAGTCTTGCAAAGCGAATCCTTAATGCCTTGAATTCCCTCAGCCACACAAGAATGATCCAAAGGATCAGTGCGGAAATATGTGGGCCAGTTTTGTGTTATTACCAATCTTTATTACTGAGAACTCAGCAGGTGAAGAAAAAAAATGAAGACAATTTGGTAAATAATGGATGCTGAGATGATTTATTATTTTTCTGCAATGAGAAATAAGCAATTTATGACATGACCTTTCTTGAAGTACCTGTCAACATACCCAGAAGTAATGAAACTTTACTTGCAAAGGGCCAGAGAGACAGCACCAGGGTCCTGGCACTTGCGCTGCATGTGGTCGGCCCTGGTTTGATCACTGGTACCACACTGGGTCCCCAGAGTATGCCAGGCATGACCCGCGGGCACAGGGACAGGGACAGCTCCTGAGCACAGCCAGGGCACAGCACTGACTGGCCTTCCTTTGCTTTCACATGGAAACAACATCCTGACTTGCAAAAGTGACTGGTTTCATAAAGATATACACTAAAAGTATTCGATCTTTAGTAAATCCTACTCTATTTTACTGGGGGAGGGAGTGGGGTGTTGGGACACACCCAGAGATACTCAGGGATTACTCCTGGTTCTGCGCTCAGGAATCACTCCTGGGGTTCTCGGGCAGGATCCTATGGACGCTGGGTATCAAATCCAGAGTAGCTATGTGCACAGCAGATGCTCTGCCCATTGAACTTTCTCTCCGGCCCCCAAAGCTACTCTCTTTGCATGCTCACAGGACAGACAGACCTCTGATACCTCACTCAGACAATCATGTAATGAACGTTAACTTGTCTATACTTTCGATACTGTTTCAGATCTCTCTCATTACAGATGGTTTAGACAATAGCATACTCTATAGCATGGCTTTATTTTGCCTTCTTGACTAAAAAGCCATGAGTCCAACCCTTTTCCTGCTCACAGGACTTAACAATCTTTGGACTGTTAAGATGTTTTCTTGTCCTATTCTAGGCTTCTCACTGGGATCAATTAAGCAGAGCCTCAACAGATTCTTCCTAATATCAATTCTCGGGTTTCTCCGAAGGAGAGATTTCGGAGCGAGGCATCTGTAACGATGTTAGAGAATGTGTACTGTTTTGTTTGTGCAGCATTCAACCAGGCAGGGCCATAGCATTTGTCAATTCTTCAAAATCACGACAAGATCATTCTTCTTTTATAGCATAACATTTGACCCCATTCCCTATGTCAAGCTTCTGTAAAGAACTTTAAAGAGTTCTATAGAAGTGAAATTTTGGAGTAGAATTTAAAAGTAGAAATGCGCTCATAAATAAATATGATATTAATAAGCTAAAAGAAAATATAGGAAAGCATCGCCCAGGTCACAGAGTTTGTTTATGGCACTACAGACTATTTACAGGACTGCATTTTCTATTTATTTTTCAGATTTTCTATAAATCATGGGAACATATTTTATAGAATAAAATAGTTTAAATACATGTTTTTAAAAAGAATGTATTTGGGATTTGTGGATTAAGACCACACACACACAAACACACACACACAAAACGTACACAATTGACATACACACACTGACAAGACATCAATAAAACAGTTTGGTTTCTAAAATTTCCAGAGATCATCCATGCATTTTACAAGCTATTAATTTTTTGTGGTAAGGTAACTGATCCAAAGAAAGATGAAAATATTAAAAGATCTGAGTAGTCTTTTCATGAAATTCCTAGTGTAGTTTTGGTCAATTTTTGTATTTTATTACAATTCTTGCGACTTTGAAAGGTTTTCAGAGAAACAGCATTTTATTTCTGTCTGGGATGAAAGCAACAGCTCTAAGCAAACCAGAAAAAAAATGAAAGAAACAGAAAAAAGTACTAAATAATGAAATCTACGAGTAAGCTACAAAGTTTTTTTTTAACACTAAAAAAAAGAATATATCTTTTACATATTTTTTTCCTTAAAATGATCAGGGCTTGAAAACCTACTCAGTTGCTTTAATAAGAGATAAATTGCCTTATTTTCACTCAGAAGAAAGCTTACATTGCATTTTACTTGGAAGCTGGCTCTGAATATTTGAAATACATAATTCTTCTAAGATGTCCTAGCATCGAGTTAAAAAAAACAACATGCACAGACACAACAAAATGTTGCTGTGTGCCCATTTGTAATATCCATGCAGATACTGCATTTTTATTGCTTCCAAATAACCAACAAATTGAGTGTATATGTGTGTGAGAGAGAGAAAAAGGGAGACGGAGAGACAGGGACAGAGAGAGACAGACAGAGACACAGAGAGAGAATGCGCATATGTTTACATGGTGGCCACTTGCTTGGTTAGTCTGATAACCCACATAGTAGGAAAGCCCATCTGTCGCTCTTCACATAACCAGAGAACAAAGGAATTCACCAAAGCAAACTTAAGGATAAGAAGTCTTATCCCTTCAGCAGAGAGCTCGTGATGGGCGACAGTTTTGCAGTACATTTCAAACCCAGATTTTGCAGCAGAGCTGGTATTCAGTGACTGATCAGAGTCCTGTCTGCCCACGTAACTTCCAGAGAAAGCCACCACTCAATAGGGTGCCTTGTTGAACACTTTCCCCATCACTAGCAGAGCAAAATAAACTCTACTCTGGTCTGTTTTCCTCTACTTTCTTGAGTCACACTCAGACTGAATGTCTCTAAATATTGCCAGCTCAGAATCCTACAAACTACGGCAAATGCCTTTTAAGCCTCCGCCGACTTGAATGAGATGGGCGTAAAATTGCCCTGGTGGTCTTTCTCCTCTGTGCGAGCGCCCTCAGCCTCATTTTTAAAATGCAGAAGTGGGGAGGCAGAAATAGGCCCCCACTTTGCACAGGGGCCACGGTGGTAACAGGTCCTTATCTCTTTAATATGCAAATCGGAGGCAAGCCACTGGTCCACATGGCGAGGGTCTCCCTGCTTATTACTTTACGACATTTCCAGGCTGCAGGTGCATGGGGGCTCCCATTAATTTGCTTTATGTTTGACTAGAGACTCTTCCCATAACTATTAGAGCCCACTTTGGACTCACTTCATTTTAGAATTGTTGTCTGTTATTCAAGGCTGATCTCGGGCCACAGCCTGGGAAGAATAAACACCCTATTCGGGAGAGCTTGGAGGTTTGGGGAACCACAGGAAGACAGCACCCCTTTGTGAGGACAGGGCAGGTCAGAGAGAAGAACACTGGAGCAGGGGGCCGCTGGTGGCTCAGGAATACTTCATGGAATACATGGAATCCAAAAAGTTCCTTTGTCTTTGTGCTCATTTCCGCTTTGCAGAGGAATGAGACGCAACTTTGCATGTCGAGCTTCTTTCCTGAGTACCTGAGGGGGTGTTGGTAGTTATTTGGGGGATGGGGACACACTCTGCAGTGCCGGGGGCTATTTCCTGCTCTGGGTTTGGGGGTTACTCCCAGCAATGCTCAGGGCTATGGACAGAACTTTGTCGTCCTTCATGCAAAATACACTCTCAGGCCAGACCCGCATTATTGAATGAATGTTGGTAGTTCAAAAAACGTTTCAGAAGAGAATCTGGGATATCGCTCCGCCCTGACAACCACAGGGTTCTATCTGGGTCTCCACTTTGGAATCGACACATCTTCTATTCCCACGCACTTTCTCGGGCACATGTTGGAAAGGAGGCGAGAGTGGCTTGTTATTAATTAGAATTTGCTTCGAGAGGGCAACAAAGGAATATTGTGCTCCAGACAATGGAACCAGCTTTTTCAACCACCATACCCTCACCTGACATGTGTGCGCCAGACATGCGCGGAGCACACACACACACACACACACACACACACACACACACACACACACACCATGCACTCATCCAGGCAAATGAATTATCACCTCTATGTTCTGTCTAAAGTCAATTGCTCACAACATTATTGGACCCAAAAGTTCAGAGGAAGGAGTTTTCCCTCAGAGCGGTTTTATGTTTCACTCTATCTTCTATCCACTTGGGCCGGCTTGTCTGTGCTTCCCCTTGAAGAGGACCGTCTGTCCAGCTGTCCGACTCAAACCTACTCATTCCCATGCGTGTTGCTGTGGGGTCTCCCAGGCCAGGCTACAGCCGCCATCGGGACTGAGCACCGAGTTACTCCCGCAGCTCTGCAGAGTAGAGCATCCGGCGCAGCTGAGGACCGGTGTGCGCTCTTTTCCCGGCAGCTGCAGCCCACATCCTCCTGTCGCCACTGCGGCCGCCCTGCCCCAGATCCCTTCTGAGCGGGAACAAGGCGCTTCTCCCACTACATTTCTTCTTTGTGAATGAATCAAAGGAGCTCTGGATGGTCCCATCAATGGAAGAGGGTGTCTCAGAAAGCACAACTGAGTATCTGAGAGCTACCACTGAGAGTATACCACCTGCACGGCAGAGCCTGGCAAGCTACCCGTGTTGTATTTGATATATCAAATCCCAATAACAATGATAGACCTCATTCCCATGACCTGAAGGAATTGTCTGAGGCTCTTCGTGTTCCTGGAGTGAGCAGATGCCCTTTGGCTACAGTAGCAAGTGACAGGATGTATGGAGATGTTACTGGTGCCCGCTGGAGCAAATCGATGAATGGGAAGACAAGAGGTACAAGTGACCCAAGTGATCTCAGGTTCCTTTCCCCCAGGCTCTGAACCTGGGAGGACCCGGCCAGAGTAAAGGTCTCTCCCTCTCTCCGTGTCTCTCTGTCATCCAATCACTTCTTTTTGGTTAAAAAATAATAATAATAAAATAAAGGGACTGTTTCTGCTTCTTTGATTCCCTAGAAAAATCTGAAAAGGACAGTCAGTAGGTCCTCTTTAAAGGGACCAGGAGCACTGGTCAGTGGTCAGAGCATTAGCCACAAGTGTGTATGGGGCGAAGGGCAGTTAGGATAGAGTAGGGAAATGATCACTCTGCACAGGAACCGATTCTTGGAAGTAGGTAATGGGAAATACAGGATAAACTTTAAGTATCTGTATTGCAAACCATAATGCCTGGAGAGAGAGAGAGAGAGAGACAGAGAGAGAGAGAGAGAGGGAGAGAAGAGTGAGTGAAGAGTTCCTTCCATAGAGGTGGGGAGGAAAACTATGGACACTGGTGCTAGTAAAAGTGCACTGGTAAAGGGACAGGTGTTGGGACATTGTATGACTGAAACCCCATCAGGCACAACCTTGTAACTGTGTACCTCACTGTGATTCAATTAGAAAAGTGCTTTAAATTGAAAAAAATAAAATAATGAGTTTTGAAAAAAAAAGTGAGACAAGAGAAATAATAGTGGAGCTTAAAGCCCTCGCCTTGCATGCAGCCACCCCTGGCTAGATCCTCGGCTCTGTATCTGGTCCTCTGAACATCTCCCACCTCCCAGAAGTGATCCCTGAACCCAGAGCCAAAAGCAAACTCTGAACACAGCTGAGTGTGGCCCCCAATCCAAATCAAACCAAACCGAACCAATAAACACACACACAAAAGAAATTTTGTCCTAGAAAAATAGAGTAGGTCATAGAGAGTAGAAGAAAGCCCATTTTGTTACAAGCTCCAGCTTTTTTGAGATAAGCCAAGGTTGTTTTCGCCTTTCTAAAATAAACCTTGGTTTCTCATGATTATGATAGAAGCCATTCTTCCATCTCTCTGTCTTGGCTGGAGAGATCACTGGGAAACAACAGAAAGGTACAGCATGAAAGTGTATGCCTTCCTCTCTACCTCAGAGTACCTTGCTAGTGGGACCTAGGGCAATGGTCGGCATTTAAATTTTGCTGAGTACTATGGGAAGAACGTACCCAGCCCCTCATGCACCCACACATCTAGAGCGAGGAGCACTTTTAGCAACTGCCATTAAGTTAGTTGACTTGGGAAAATTGGGGGAAAAACATTTTTTTGTTTTGTTTAAATGCAGATGCCCACAAGTGACTCCCCATACTGACACAGCCTTATCGAGAATAACAATAAGCTTTTATCAGCTTCAGGCACGAGGCAAAATCTATCTTATTAGTGCGGGGACTAATGAAAGATCGTCCTGACAATGAGAATTAATTGCGACTGTTGACAAGAACTCAGTTCTTTTACGCTGCCTTTTCTGGGGCTTTTTCTGGGCTTTCAGCTCTCTGCTCTCAATTAGACATGAAAAGTGTGGCCCTCCCCTTAGAGAAAGAAGCTTTTAGATTAATCATATTATCTTAAGGTTCCAAATCTCCATGCCCGCCTGACCTTTCTTCCGTTCAAATCCATTATCTTAAACTATCACAATAATCCTGGCTTTAGGGAGGGAGAGATGGAAGAGGAACAAACCTAATAGATGGCAAATAAGATTAATCTATGATCTAAGTGGAGATTACACTTGGACTTGCCCTTCAACGCCCAGGTGTAACCTTGAAATTCACATCCACTAAGATGAGCAATTGGCTTGAGTGTCCCTGCAGGCGTGGACAGCAGCTGGCCAAAGCTTAGCCCGCACTGTCTCAACCTCCAACCCTCTTCACTTGTGGAATCTGGCAGCTGTTGGGCTTTTGTGTTTGTTTTGGGATGGTTCACATTTTTGAGATAAAATACTTATTCGGGGTCCTTGAATTTTGTTTGTCAGAAGCACCCGGCCATAAAGGGGATGAACTTCTACCTGGACCTCACAAGAGGAAACCGAATATTCCAGATCCTTCAAATCTGATAGCGCTACCAAAATAAATCCAGGCAGCTGCTTCTTCCAAACACGGACAGACAGAACCCTAAAACTGACATATGTTTAAGAGCAAACCGGGAAGAGGGAGACATTGGCCCCCACCCCACCCCACTCTCCTGGTGCAACGTTTGTTTTTGGAACTTTGAGCTGATTATTTTTTTCTTCCATGTGGTTTGAGGTCTTAGAAAGGTTAGGGTTTGGGGAGATGGAACACGGGACGGGAAGATACGACTTCTCCTACTGGTGATACGAAGACAAAATGCTCAGTAAGTAAAGAAAACAGTTTTAGGCCAAGAAAAATTTCACAAGGTCAACGGAAGAAAAAAAAAGGATGTGGGGGCCAAAACTAAACCATAAAGCATTCTCATTAGAAGTTGGCCCCATCTCTTAAAATTCAAAGTTGACCAGTCATAAATCTGTATAGACCAGACCTCAGAGCGAACTGGAATGCTTGGAAGAAGGAATAAAATTCAACTCAGAATGAGGGAGCGGGAGGGGTCAGTCCAAACATGGAAAAACAAGTCATTTTCAGAAAGATGAGTGATGAGTATTGAGAGGGAAGAAAATATGTCCCTTTCTTCTAAACAAATGGCAATACTGACAGAGATCCGAGACTCCAGTTGGGGAATTTGCTTCTAAACTATCTCATTAGCTTGAAGCTTATCTCTGTGTTCTTCTTCCAGCACATTTTCCAGAACAAATTCTTTCTCAAACAGAATGGTTTAGGCGGGCTCTGTGTTTGGAAAGCCATTCTGGGCTGCGTTGCCCAAAGCGCTGGGGCAAAGACTCCTGGAACAAGAATGGCAGCTCCAGAGATGCGGACCCTCCCTGACCTCTGTCCCTCCAGAAGGCCTGCTGGCCGCTCCCACGAACTGCTTCTGGCGCTGACGGCCATGTGTCAGAGAGAGATGCAGACACACGGCACAGCTGACATGGGCGCTCCCTCTGGCACCTAGCTCAAAGCTTGGGGTACTGACTTGCCAGGTATCCCATCACATCTGGTACAATTAAGTATAGGGGCATACAATTACAAGTGTGAAGTCACGATGTCTGTTCTGTGGAAACATACAGGTCATTTCTGATACAGTGGGCTAAAATGGCCCAATGGTTCCATTGTTAGATTTAATAATCTCCATTGACTATCTTCCAAGAATATATCCATCAACTATCTTTAGTGAACTAGCTCCACCGAGCAATACAGAATATATTATTCAGTGTATGCTTAAGACAAGCTCAAGTAGAAGTTGAGAAAAATTTGAAATAAGTGTTCTCCATAGGTGGAGTGGTGGGGGGTCTGGAGTTGACTAGTAGAAGCCCACTATGTTCTAGAAACTCAGAAACTGAATGCAAGAACAGAAATTGGCCAGAATTGCACATAACAATCCCCCGAAAGTCATGGGTTTACCAATACCATTCCCCTATATGGGCTGTAATGGTCAATGTAATTAGAGCCGGCTAAGGGAGCAGTCATAGGGATGGGGGATAGGTGGGAACTGAGGGTCTCTAGTGGTGGCGGGAGCACACTGGTGGTGGGATTGGTGTTAAATGATGAATCTTTCTAACGACTGTATGTAAAAAACTTTGCATTTTGAAAATCTCAGTGTTTAAATAAAATTTTTTTTAAATGGCAGCTCCACGGTTCCAAAGTATTTTGTCATTTCCTTGCTCTTGACAGAACTTGATTTCTGAGATATCCGGGGTACATTCTATCCAGTAATCATCACTCATCACTTGGCTTCCCATTGTTCATTGATTTACTTGAGCAGGCACCAGTAACGTCTCCATTCGTTGGGAATGAGGTCCATTATTGTTACTGTTTTTGGCATACAGAATACACCACGGGTAGCTTGCCAGGCTCTGCCGTGGCTCTGGGTTCATCTCAGGGGGCCCAGTCTTTTTCTATGTCAGACCATCAACAATCCAGGGCCCACAGGGCAGAGCCCTGGGTACAGACAAGCTTCTCTCCTATCTGCCACCTGCCAATGCAGCCAGGCACTGCAGCCACACCTACAACACCTCAAGGGGCAAAATAAGTGATAATAATTTCTCTTTTAAAAAATATTTTTCTTTACTAGATAGTAAAGGGAATATAGATTATAAATTCCTATTTTTTAATTTTCCCCCCTCCAACCCAAAACCCAATACAGTAAGCAGAATCTAGAAAGCAAATTGTCCATGGTCTACTTTTTGTGTAAGAATATGTTTTGTTTTAGTTTTGTTTGGGGGCTACCCTGGCTGTATCCAGGTCTGACTCCTGGTTCTGAGTACAAGGATGACTCTGGAAGAGGTTGGGGGCCATGTGGAGTATGAGGAATTGAGGCGTGTGAAAGGCAAGTGCCCTACCCACTGTACTATCTCTCCAGCCCCTGGGAAACAAAATAAATGCCTGTTGTTTGGAAGATGAGGCTATGAATGGAGAGGATCTATAAACTCTTGTGCTTATTACATCATAACTCATTGACTCAGTGTGCAGAATTACAGATTTTTTTTTTTTTTGGGACCAAGAAAAGCGGGGGTTTCTCCTGGCTCTGCACTCCAGGAATTATCCTGGCGGTGCTCAGGGGCCATGGGTCGGGGATGACGGGTGGGCGGGCCCCCTGCGGCACGCCCCCCCTGGCTTCCCCACCCTACAGATTTTTAATGGGAATCATTGTGTCACTGCAGTGACTGCAGTGGGTACGGGATTCAGGAACTGTATCAACAGGAGTATGTGCTCCAACTGACAGAGCTAAATCCTAGTTCTGCTCATTGGTGTTATGATAGTAGGCAACTGCTTTCATTGCTTCATATTTGGAGTCTTAATGATATTTACTCCTCTTCCACTTCTTTAGATGTGAGTCATGACCCCATAGGGTAAACTGTATGGGGGAGTCATGAAAATGATTATAGAAATTTGTTTTTATTCCATGGGCTGTATCTTGATCATACCAACACTCACTGGATAAGGAGTTAGTATCAAAGATATGTAAGGCACTGGTAGAGCTTTGTCACTTGTCACTTGTCACTTGTCTTCCCATTGTTCATCAATTTGCTTGAGTAGGCACCAGTAACATCTCCATTCATTGGGAATGAGGTCCATTATTTTTACTGTTTTTTGGCATCTCGAATACACCACAGGTAGCTTGCCAGGCTCTGCTTTGGCTCTGGGTTCATCCCAGGGGGCCCAGTCACTTTTTATGTCAGACTATTAACCATCCAGGGCCCACAGGGCAGAGCCCTGGGTGTAAACAAGCCTGTCTCCTGTCTGCCATTTTGCTGATGCAGCTGGGAACCACAGTCACACCTGCAATACTTCGAGGGGCAAGGATAGAACTTTATAAGAAAAAAAAAATTTTTAAAGGGGAGAATTGATAAATAGAAATTTCCTCAAAGAGAAAATATAAATGGCCTAAAGAAACCTAAAAATTGCTCTAAATCTTTAATCACCAAGGAGATTCAAACCAAAACAACAACAAGGTATCATCTCACACCACAGAAAGTGGCACACATCACAAAGAACAAGAACAACTAGTGCTGGTGTAGATGTAGGGAGAAGAGACTCTCATTCACTGTTGGTGGGAGTGTTGACTGGTTGTACTCTTCTGGAAAACAATATGGACATTCCTAAAAAATCTAGAAATTGAACATCCGTTTGACTCAGCAACTCCACTTCTTGGAATACACCCTGAGGGCCCCAAAAACAATGGTGAAAAGACACTTGAACCTCTCTGTTCCTTGCAGCACTATCCACAATAGTCCAAATTTAGAAACAACCCAAGTATCCCAGGATAGAATTGTCTGGATCAAGGGTCTATGGATCATACACACAATGGAATATTACGCAGCCAGAAGTAAATATCATGTCATGAAATCTGGTGCTATATGGAGGGACCTAGAGAGTCTCATGCTGAGTAGTTAAGTCAGAGAAAAGGAGACTGACACAGAATGAGCTCTCTCATATGTGGACTATAAAGAAAGAAAACCATGAAGTAACGAATACTCAAAGATAACGGAAACAGAGAACTGGAATTCAGTAGTAATCATGCCACGTGAGGGGGCTGGGAGATAGGACAGGGAGGGGGAACCTCTATGGTGGAGGGAAGTGTCCAAGCAGGAGGAAGAGGGTGTGTTGAGAGGTGATAAAGTCAGCAACAGCGCTGGAAACTCAGTGCAGTGTATGGTGTGAACACACATACACGTTTCTCTGCCTCTCGGAGAAGAAAACTGATGGGGGATGCAAATCGGGGTTGGGGACACTGAGGGAAGGAAGTGGACATGGGAGAAGGGATTGGTGTTGAAACTTTTGTACGCCTGAAACCCAATATCGAATTACTTGCAATTTCACAGTAACTAAAATAAATAAAACTTTGTTTTAAAATAAATATTTGAATTATTATCAGGGTTTGAGTCGTAGACATACTGCATAGACCTACGCAGAGTCATGAGTCAATAAAGGTCAGGCAAAGGGGTTAAGAAGACCTTGTAGCGGGAAGGGCTACAATGCACTCAGAGAAGTGGAATTCTTGGAAAGCAGCCAGTAAGAACCATCTCTGCTTTGTCTTTGCTTTGTGTTAGCCCTGGTGTGCCCATTATGATGTCGATGCTGTTTATACTATTTTTAGTCTATACTTGGGCTGAAAACTTAAGAATACTGGAAAACAATAGTATTCATTCCTGAGATTTTTTTTTAAGGATCAAAATGAGAGAAAAAAAAAGGAGTGAGGAAATTCTGAACCCTCTTGTAAGAACAAAAGGGATCTGTGGAGGACCTTTTTCTCCTCTTGGGACAGTGGCGTTTGGGCTGAATGAAGGAGCCCTAATCAACTGTCCGGGGACGGTCAACTCACACGTCCAAGGGACCTCATGCCATTAAGTCAGGGAGAGTAATGAAATTTCATTTAATTTGTCAGGAAGAAAGTGCTAATGTTAAAAGGCATTTAATAAAGGGGGAAGGTGGACGGGAGAGAGCTTCTTTGAGAGGGAGTCCTTAAGTAATTACTCCGGGTGTCTCAGGCCCACTCACCAGAATGTTTACATTAGTGTCTTACAAAGCCAGGCTGTAATTAAATTAGGGCAGCATTTACATCCCGTCTTCTTTTAAGGAAGTGTGATTTTTATTAATAATCTTTTTTTTAAAGAGAGCGGACTTGAGCTAATCAAATTAAATGTTGAGTTTTCTTTAAATGTTCTTCTCTGAGAAGATTTGTGGAGTGAAAGCTCTGTGTGGGTGTTTGTGTGTGTGTGAAAGAGAGAGCGAGGGAGGGAGAGAGTGAGAGCTGGTTTCAGTGTGAAGTTATGAGAAATAAAGAGTCAGAGAGAGAAGGCTAGTTTTAGTGTGGAAGCTATGAGGGGGGGGGAATAGACTGGTTCCTGTGTGGAAGTGATGAGAGAGACAGAAAGGCAGACAGAGATAGAGATAGAAAGAGAGGGGAGAGAGAGAGAGAGAGAGAGAGAGAGAGAGAGAGAGAGAGACTGGTTCCCGTGTGGAAGCCATGAAAGAGACAGAGACAGAGAGGCTGGTTCCATGTGGAGGGGCTATGTTCTTGTCTCATGTCCACTTGGCAGGGCGCCATCTTTCATCTCCTCAGACCTGATGTGGCACGTTCAGTCAGCAAGCGCAGCCTGCCAGCATATCGCTGTAGATATCCCTGTCAAGTGCAGGTTCTCCTTTAACTTGTCTGGAAGAGAGGATGACTATGAATGTGTGAGTGACAGGAAGGATTTGGGGAGCTAGGGGCACCCCAAATAAAATATATTTAATATTTTGCATATAAAATATATCACTATCATATATTTTATATATTTATCATATATATCATATATTTATATATATTTATTTTTATTTTATATATATTTTATATATTTATATATTTATCATATATATCATATATTTTAATGCAGTACCTGGCTGCCCTATAGGTTAATGCTACTATGAATAATTTCACCATGGTAGAGTTGAATGTCTTGGTCAGAACTTTTCCAGAAAAATCACTGGGCCTTATGAAATTCGTGGACCTTAAATGTCCATTAAGTTCTCATCTTGACTCCCACCCATCCCACACATTAACGAAGGCTTACGTTGCCCTCACCAATATATCCCACCATGAGGAAACTGGAATCTCTTCACCAACAGCGCATGCCCGGTGGAGTAGGGACTGGATCCCCATCCTAGCTGAGCTCACAGAGCCCGTGTGAGTGTAAATGAAATCGGTGAGCACTGTCTAAGAGCCGTGCTGCCTCTGTTTAACGTATATCTCACATAATACGTTGGGCGTATTCGCCTCCCTTAGCACAAAAGAGGTCACAAAAAGCAGTCGCCCGACAGCAAGCAAATAAAATATATAATGCCCAAGTGTGAGACCGTAATGAATGGTATCCTTTGATTTCTCATAGCCGCATGTGCCCCTGTTGATTGTGAGATAATGAAAGACAAATTAAGGTGATGTCTATAAAGGTCTCCCTATCGGGACCTCAGGCACCGGGGCCTGAGTCCTTGGCTCCAATCTTGCCGCTCCATGAGAAGTCTAGCTGCAAAGCCAGGGAGCCTGCACACCGCCTTTATGCCCCCCACACCACTGGCACACTTTTGCTGAAAGAATGCAGGAAAGAAAGGTGAGAGGAGTTCCTGTTTCCCAGCTGCTCCCACTTCCCCACCCATCCTACTACACAGCACGGTGATCCCCGTAGAAATGTTTTCCGCTCTGTCCCGCCAACTCTCAATGGGGTGCAAATAAAGCAGGTCAAGGAGACCCACTCTGCAGCTAAGAACACAGAGGGCAGGGGTGGGAAGCAGGCGGAAGAGCTGGTGGGCTCATACTGTCAAGCCAAAGGCAGATGGTCTTGGCCGGAGTCAAGCGGCGCGGACCTTACATGCATCATTACATGCCTGAGTGAAGAACACAGGGACACATAGGTATGTCCGAGAGTCAGAATCACGGTGATTTTCCATGGCTACAACATCCTAAGCTTCTCCCTGTCCAAGCGACTTTGGTTTCTGATAGCCACCTGCGCTGCTGCTGTTAATTGTTAGATAATGAAATAGCTAGATATTGTTTTCAACAAATTAAGATAATGTCTATAAATAGGTCTCCACTTAGACATTAAGACTTATGGCTGTGGTAGCTCTACAGCTATTAATAAATCAATACTGCAGTTAGGCTCGTAGGCCATTATTATTATAATTATTATTTCAGACTGAATGTTGATGGCAGAAAAATACTGCTCCTAAATGTAGTTCATATCCATTCTGGGTGAAGGCAGATTCCAAGGATGACGTGACCTTAAGACAATGCCTTTCTGCAATATCCAAGTATAAATGTGAAAATGGAGGGTCATATGAATTCTGAATGAGACAATAGTATATGCTTTTTTAAAAAAAAAATCTAACATTTCAAAAAGGGAAATTTTATTTATTTATTTATTTATTTATTTATTTATTTATTTATTTATTTTCATTTTTGGGTCACACCCAGCAATGCTCAGGAATTACTCCTGGTGGTGCTCAGGGGACCATATAGGATGCCGGGATTGAACCCAGGTCGGCCACGTGCAAGGCAAATGCCCTACCTGCTGTGCTATTGCTCCTGCTCCAAAATGGGACACTTTAGATTCTGGGTTTTGTATACCCTGAGGTAGAAGGTAGCTAGTCTTTATAGGAGATACAGAATCACTGATAATTTTTCCGTTTATTTCTGATATAAAATTCTCAAAGAGGGGCCGGAGAGATAGTCCAGCGGGCAGGATGTTTGCCTTGCACACGGCCACCCCAGCTTCGATCCCCGGCATTCCATATGGTCCCCGAGCACCACAAGGAGTAATTCCTGACAGAAGATCTAGGAGTAAGCCCTGAGCATTGCCGGGTGTGACCAAAAAAGAAAAAAATCTAAAGATTGTTATCTTTTTTATGCAGAAGAGAAAAGTGGGGAATTGGGATTACACTGACTTGCCCCAAACACAGGAAGTCAGTAATAATACTAGAGCTAGTATCTGTTCTTCAGTAATAATACTGAAGAAGCGCTAGTATCTGTTCTTATGCAATGTAGTGCCACAGACTTTTTTCTTACTCAGTGCCTTTGACTGTGTCCCCATCACTATCAATGTGCCTGGAATCTAGATATAGGAGTATCTAGATTCAGAGGAGTTTGTGAGGAGTTTTCTAAAGAAATAGACAAAGAGAGGGCCAGAGAGATTTACGGTGGGGAGAGCATTTTCATTGCATGTGGCAGACCTGGGTGGCGCCCCAGCATTCCTTATGTTTCCCCCCAGTCCTATCACAAGAGATCCCCGGCACAGAACCCGTAGTAAGCCCTGGGTACTGCCAGGTGTGGTCCGATAGATAGATAGATAGATAGATAGATAGATAGATAGATAGATAGATAGATAGATAGATAGATAGATAGATAGATAGATAGATAGATAGATAGATAGATAGATAGATAGATAGATAGATAGATAGATGATAGACAGATAGATAGATGATAGACAGATAGATAGATGATAGACAGATAGATACATAGATACACAGATACAAAGATACACAGATACACAGATACATAGATACATAGATACATAGATACATAGATACACAGATACATAGATACACAGATACACAGATACATAGATACATAGATAGATACATAGATACATACTTATATAGATAAATAGATACACAGATAAAATTAAAGAAACAAAGATAGCAGGTATGGTGTGTTGTATATATTTAGAAGAGTGAAACATATACAGTCTTACAAAGCAATGTCACCTCCATTTAAATAAATACAGTGGAGCCAAAAAGAAACATTAGAAAGATCCTCCTGTTTTGTATTTACATAGTTTTTCTGTAGTTTAAGCAATCTGATGATAGACATGGTTTGAAGAGAGAGAAATGGGAGTCTTTGGCTTAATATAGAACAGTTTCACTGATGTATTTACCTGGTTTGAAAGAAAGGCGAGAAACGAATATTTAATCCTACATTTTGTTCTTCCATTTCTCATTCTGCAACAGCAGATCCACTTTTATCTTTCCAAAGGGAGCAAATAAAAACATGAGTTGAAGTTTAGAGAATGTTTTCCTAAGTGAGTTTCAAATTTTAAAATAAAAAGTGTGTTTGACTCTCAGCATGAAACTAAATTTAGTCTTTTTTCCCCAACAGAATTAAGAAGAGGAAAGGAGGAGGGGAAAGAAAAGGAAAGGAAAAGAAATCGCTTAAAAAATACGCACAATTTCCTACCAGCCAACAGATGCCATCAAAATTCACATGACATTTTCCCCTCCCAATAAGAAAGGGTCCCTAGTGCCATTTGCACAAATAAGGCTTCTATTTTCTTTCTTAGAAGCTGCTTGTGAAGAGTTTATAGTCGTTCACTCTGGCAACTGGCCCACCCCTGGATCTTTTGCAAGACTGACAGAATATTTCACCATATCAGGTTGGTAGTGCTCTGCCCTTGGGATGAGAAGAAATCCACAAGCCAGAAGCCATCAACAAAGTCACTCCGAGAGAGTGAGCGCCGTCCTGCTTTTGATGCTGTTTTCACTGCAAAGACGATTCCAAGATGGAGCCAGAAGAGGAAAAACAAACCGTTTTGCCTTTGCCTTTTTTTATTTCCAAAGAATGCTCTTGAAAAAGCGCTTTTCAAAGTACTCTTTCTTCCCCCCTGTTCATTCCATGGAAGAACAGAAAACAGTGCAACCCCTTTCAATGCAATTAAAACAATTCCTGACATTATTGGAAGTTTAAACTGCCAAGAAAGAAAACATCCAATGACCAAAAATCATGTTTATGGCATTCAAAAAAAAATTCCAACATATTGAAATGGGGGAAAGAGATTTGGAAGGAATGATTTGTAAGGATGTGGTTAAAACTATTTATATACCGGGTTCTATTTGTTTTACAGCTATGGTGCAGGGACAGCAAGAAAGGTTATCTCTGACAAGGTTTCAGCTATTATTTTCTTCCAGTGAAATGGTATTTCTTGAGAAAAAAGGTCTTTGGAACAAAATAACAATAAATCCTGATTTAGATACATAAACCTGCCATTGATATCACATAATATCAGTGTTCTTTCTCACTCGATACAGGCGTTTTAAAGATAAATGGTAAAACTGAACTGGAAATCCATCTGGCCCGCTGCCTGCTCTAATGAATAACCCCACTTTGGCTCATGCGATGTAAGCAGAAAGTTCTCTCCCGGCCTCTTTTCGTCTGTCATGAATCTACGAGACAGCCAACATAATATCTGGGCGACAACGGTGCGCTAACAGTGCAATGACTTCCATTTTCTTTGCTTTCTATTGATTTTCACTTAATAACTGGCGAAATACTAAACGTCCGCCCTGAGTACCTAATAAATCCTGCCTGAGCTTTTTATTGAGGAGAATTTAATAAAAACAACCATTGCGGCTGAGGGATTTTTCTTCTGGACAGAACACAGGGGTAGGGGACAGTGGGTTGGGGCAAGAGGAAACCATGTAAGTTTTTTCCTTCCTTTTCCCCTCTTATTTTCTTAACGGGAGACCCCGCAATGCTAGTTGGAAGGTAGGACCAGGTTACGGAAGCTGGTGTGTGGGCAGGAGGCGTGTTGGATTCGTGGGGAAGGTGACTGAAGGAGGGTGTCAGGGATTGGCAGAGGCAATTCACCCCCTTCAGCCCTCTACTGCTCTGTCTTCTAAAGTCACTGCAAGTTTGGGTCAAGGACTGCTTCTCGGTTGCCAAGTAGCTTCCTGAACTCTGTAGGAAAGTGCATTTGTTACAGGATTCAATCAACTGGGAGCTTTGATAGAAGCAAGGCAAGGACTGTTCCATTCTGTTTTGTTCGTCTTGCCCACTGTATTCTAGGTATTCAAAGAAGAGGTTAAGAGCTCAGTGGATGGGCTGCACACAAGTCTCTTTTATTCGCACTGGGGCCACTGAGGACTTTTAAAAACTCAAAGGTCATGACAGGGAGTGGATGAGCAGAAACCATTTAGGGACCAGGCTGAGGTTCTCGGGCACTTTGGAGGTGGTGACGGAGCGGTAATTTTGTCCATGAAGGCCATAAATGTTAATGCGATTATGCAACCATGTGGCAGAGATTACTGAAAAATAGAAGATGAAAATACAAAACCCAATTGGCAAACACATATTTTTCTATCCCTCACCATTTTCCTCGGCACCAACATCTTAAACAATTTCCATCCATTGTTGATGCTTCAGAAATCTGCTTAGGATGTGGAACAACAATACAGGAGATCAGGTACTTGGCTAATCCACAGCAGATCTGGTTTGATCCCCACCACCCCACAAGGACCCCAGAGCCCCACCAGGAGTGACTTCTGAGCACAGAGCCGGGATTTGAACACTGCCGGGTGTGGGCCACAAACAAATGAAACAAATAATAAAAATAAATTGGCTTGATAAGAAGCATTCTTGTCTTCTAAAAGCCTTTCTCTGGCTTATGGGTCCTCCCCCTCACTCCATGTTAATAGTCTTGGGAGCTGTTTTCCTCCCAGTGCCCTCATGAGTAAGTGTTTTAGAATTTCCTCCTGCATTTTTCGATGCTCATTCTCGTCCGTTCTCAGTGACGTTTCTGATCAAGAATCCGCATACTGAGCAGATGAAAAAGTGGAAATTTGCGAGTCCAGCTCTGTCTTGACGAGAACCCACAGATCTCAGGCTTGGGTCAGAGTATTATGAAAACCACAGTGGAGCCGCGCAGAGCATGGCAGAGCTCGGCTCCTTGGTAACAGCGATGGGAAGATTTTCTACAGAGGCGGAGGATGGAGGGAAGGAGAAAGCTCACAGGTTCATGTCAAAGGGACCTCAGTGGCAGACACGACCTTTGCTTTGAGACTTGGTTCCACTGTCCCTGAGACAGGGATCTTGGTGACTGAATGAGGCTATTTGGCGTCCATCTGCCCACATCAGTTCAACTGTCCTTCATCTCCCAAAGGAACTTCTACCATTAGTGGCTGGTGCACCTGGGTGAGGTTTAATATTGGCCGAATGTCCACCATCACCACCCTTTCACTTTTCCTCTCTAGGTTTGCTTTACAGTTGTCTAACTTAATTGTGAGTTAAAGTTGTTATAGAGCCAATATTCTTGTTCATTTCCTCACTTCTGAGCTGTTATTAATAACATTGAGCCGGGAGGGCCGGAGAGATCAACCGAGCTGGGTTATCACTTTGCCGTGCGCGAGTTGCACCCCTGGCACCCCAGAGGGGTTCCCTGAGCCCCACCAGGACTGTGCCCTGAGCACAGCCAGGCATGGCACAAACCAAAAGTAATAAAATAATTTCAAAAGTGAGGAGGGATTACTATGTAATAATTCAACACTCCTTAAATACACTAATACTCCTTAAAGAGTATTAAGTATCTCCTTAGAGACAGACATGGGGCAGAGCTTCTACTGGCTCTCACTGTGCCCAGTCACTCATGAGGTGCCCGGGAGGGATGGCAGGTTCTATCCCTGGCCCGCTACCCCAGCAGAGCCTCACAATAAGTTAGGCGACCCCCCCACTCCATGAGGACCTCCATTTTCCACATCCAGACTTCCCCCTCGTCAGAACTCCACCCAGCAGACCAGCCTATCACAGCCCGGCTCATCGAGATCCACCCTGCTGCAGTCTTTTTTAATCCGCCCAGGTACGCTGGTCCAGAGACAGACATGGGGCAGAGCTGCTACTGGCTCTCACTGTGCCCAGTCACTCATGAGGCGCCCCGGGAGGGGATGGCAGGTTCTAGCCCTGGCCCGCTACCCCAGCAGAGCCTCACAACAAGCCGGACGACCCCCACTCCATGAGGACCTCCATTTTCCACATCCGGACTTCCCCCTCGTCAGAACTCCACCCAGCAGACCAGCCTATCACAGCCTGTTCATCAATAAATGCTGGATTTTGAGATGACTACAAGAGTATGCTACCTGCACGGCAGAGCCTGGCAAGCTACCCGTGTCGTATTTGATATGCCAGATACCAGTAACAATTATAGACCTCATTCCCATGACCTGATGGAATGGTTTGAGGCTCTTTATGTTCCTGGAGCAAGCAGGTGCCCTTGGGCTCTACTTGCATGAGACAGGTCATATGGAGATGTTACTGGTGCCCGCTTGAGCAAATCGATGATGAACGGGAGAGACAGTGATACAGTGATACTCCTTAAATGAGTCCCTGATGCAAATGATATACTCTGGGTGGTAACTAGAGAACTCAGGGTTTCCATCATTTGGTGTCACCTTGGTAAGTGATGTTGATGAGACGTGAGGATGCGTGTGTGCATGCGTGTGTGCCAGTGTGTGTTGTTTTATTGGCCAGAGGAGGGAGAATGAATATGCCTGAGGCAGAGAGTGGGTAAAGGAAATAAGAAAAACTCCTGCTTCCATGAGATCAAAATTGTTTTAAAATTTTGCTGTGTTTTGGGGGCATTACTGAGGAGCTAATCCTGGCTATGTTCTCAGGGTCTCAGGATCCACTTCTGGCGCAGAAGGTGGGGGACCATTTTGGAGTGCTGGGGTCAGTTATATTCAAGCCAGGTATACATTATACAGTATAATGTATAGAGACAGATATTATACATTATAATGTATAGAGATAGATATATAATAGATAGATATATAATAACAAAGTAAAACACAAGAGTTCCTGTACTGTGATCATTCAACAATGTTTGTTTTGTTATTTATAAGCATTGTACAAGAATAACTGTAATTAAGTTGTGAATCATGAATTTTGTTTTGGGGCCACATCCTGCAATGCTCAGGGCTTACTTCCAGCTCTGTAGGTGGCTCTGCACGTCATATGGTCCCAAGCACTCCTTGCATACTGGACTACCACTTGGGGTGCTGAGGATTTATTCTGGACCTGCCTCATGCAAGGCCTTATATTTGGCCTTGAGTTGTGAATCTTTAACAGAAAAGACTGACCATTATTTTGAAGATAAAATTTTCATGTAGCCTCGAGACTAGTTAATTAATTGACTAATTAACTGATTTTCGGTCTATCCCAATCTTTATGGATAATGCATGCATCCTTTTCTTTGTCTAGTCTAAAAGAAGACAGAAAGTCTTCAAAGCTTCTGTTTTACTTTTTTGAATCCTTTTGCTCCATCACCGTTACAGCGGGAACTTCAGTTTAGATTCTTATGAGAACTGGTTTCTTCTCTCCTCAATGTTAAGCTACTGCCAGATCCGACAGGCTGACCCCCGGAGAACAGTCATCTGAATATGGAGCACTTGCCAGGTAAGACTGAAGGGAAGGACTTAACACACTCTGATTTCTGCTGGTTATTGCTTCATGCAAATACCTTCTAATAGGTTCGCAGAAAGGTGTATTGCTATTCAGATAATGTCTTCCACTGTTCAACAAAAGGGTGTTGTACTGAGCCGTGATTGTGACAAATGATTTACTATTAGGAACATTCTGTAATTATTGTTCGGTGGGACCACAGACCGATACATCATTAGCATGATAGACGGCCTTTTATATCAGCAAAAATAACTAAATTAATAAAAATGGCTTCATTCCAAGCCCTGTCAGAAAGCCAATACTCAGAACAATCAAGTAGCAGTGATATCTGAAAAAAGCTATAGTTTATATCCCCAACAAATCATGTTTTATGCATAAGTATAAAATATTTGTGTATATAATCTCAATAATATGGATCTGTGTAATCTAACATGTTTTTATAGATATCAATTCTCAATGAAAATATAGGATCTGTAAATGTTTTGTCCAGAATGACTTAGATTCAAATGTATGTTTGCGTACAATCGGATTGCGTCTGACAACTTCTCTTTCAGTTCTCAAGCTTCAGGAAACATTTTAATGAGGATCCCGTAAATGGACTTCATTTTCCCCTTTCTTCTCATCAGTACATGCCTAATTTATGTCTCCTGCTCTCGCTCTCACAGTCCTTCCTTTGATTCCACACAGAACCAAATAATTAAAACATTTTAAGAGGAGCTGATTTCCTCAACCTAGAAATCTGGTCTCCCAGAAATCTTATTCACACGGCAGTCTTGCCTGGTAGGGGCCTCCTGAAAGAAGTGCACCCATTTATCGCGAAACTTGTATGGAAAATGTGCATCGCAAGCTGGGATGCAGTTTAATGGCTTGACGACCATGTTGGCCTCTCTGCTATCCTGACAGCATCTGCTGTGCAGCGCTGAACCCAGATGGAAGACTCTTACGGAATCTATTTATTTACTTATTTATTGCTTTGTTGGGTCACCTCTGGCTATGCTCAGGGATTACTTCTGACTCTGAGCTCAGGAATTGCTCCTGGTGGTGTTCAGGGACCCTAGGGGATGCCGGGTATCAAACCCAGGTGAGTGGTATGCAAGGCAAATGCCCTACCAGCTGGACTATGGCTCCAGCACTCTTTAAGAACTTTGTCTAATTCTCTGTCGTCTTCCAAGAAGCCCTGTGAGATCGTGACTGCTCTCACCATCTTACAGAGAAGAAAACTGAGGTATAGGAGGGTTGGAAACTTATTTATGTCCCATCTCCTCCTGTGTCCCGACCATAAGTTGAACTTTGCAGTATGGTGGGAACCACGTAAATGACATCTACCACCAAAGAACAAGGCTTCTTCTTGACCTGCCATCTCCGGCTCAGCATTTCTCCATTGCCACAATATTTACCATTATTTCTTTTAACCTTGGCTCAACTTGTTGTGATCCTTAGGCTTAAAATAGAAACGACTTAATCAGCTATTGAATCTAAGTAAATAAAAATTAAATTTCCAGGGGCTGGAAAGATAGTGCCGTGGGTAGGGTTCTTGCCTTGATGGCAGCCAATCCAGATTCATTTTCTGGCATCCCATATGGTTCGCCAAACCCTGGGCCCCTGGAATGAACCTGAGCATAGAGCCAAGAGTAAGCCCTGAGCACCACCAGGTGTGGCCCCAAAAGTTGAAAAGTAAAAAAAAAGAATTAAATTAACAAATGTAATAGATTGGCTGGTAAAAAAAAAATTATGACATGGAAAAATGTCATGTGCCATTCCAATGTTTTTAAATGCAGAATACGCAGAGCCTCCACTGGATCACCACTGAATAATCGGGCATCTGTGCCAACACTCAAGAATTACTCAGTGCATACAAAGTCTATGCAAGTGTGTAGAAGAATCCAATAGTTTGGGAAATGAAGTAAGGAGATAATTTCATTGAAGTTGGGGATTAGGGAGCCAGAGGAAAGTAAAGAAAACACTGATTAAAAACTAGAGTCATGATGTATGTTTGAATGGCCACCACATATGTGCCTGCAGTATTCCTTGGAGACGTTCAGTGGAAAATATAAAGTACTTTGTTCTTTACCTAATGAACTACCTAGGGGCCCCCCACTGATGGTGCTCAAGGGCTCAGGGCCACTCCTAGCAAAGCTCATCCCAGTGACGGCCTGTGGTGCCAAGTGGGGCTGATCGGAGGGCATGGGGGCCACAGCCAGCGGCACTCAAGGGACTTTCAGTGCTGGGACTGGGCTCGGGGTTTTCATATGTGAGTCACGTGCTCTGCCACATGTGCGAGCCTGTCTTTGAATTTCAATATGCCTTAAACTTAAACTTTAAACCCAGAAGTAACACTTAAAGTCTACACCCAGAAGATATGATCAATCAAATTATTTTCTTGGATTCACTGTCACTGTCACTGTATCACTGTCTTCCCGTTCATCTTCGATTTGCTTCGAGTGGGCCCCAGTAACATCTCCATATGACCTGTCTCATGCAAGTAGAGCCCAAGGGCATCTGCTTGCTCCAGGAACATAAAGAGCCTCAAACCATTCCATCAGGTCATGGGAATGAGGTCTATAATTGTTACTGGTATCTGGCATATCAAATACGACACGGGTAGCTTGCCAGGCTCTGCCATGCGGATAGCATACTCTTGTAGTCATCTCAAAATCCAGCATTTATTGATGAACCACGGCCGCCGAAGGGCTGTGATAGGCTGGTCTGCTGGGTGGAGTTTTTGATGAGGGGGAAGTCCGGATGTGGAAAATGGAGGTCCTCATGGAGTGGGGGGGTCGCCTGGCTTGTTGTGAGGCTCTTCTGGGGTGGCGGGCCAGGGCTAGAACCTGCCATCCCTCCCGGGCACCTCATGAGCGGCTGGGCACAGTGAGAGCCAGTAGCAGCCCTGCCCCATGCCTGTCTCACTCTTGGATTCATGTTTACTAAAATTGAATGCATATTTATTTTTGTAGAGGTGTAAAAAATCTACCAAAAAACATGTAAATTTACACATATGTAACATATGCATAAATGTTATATATGTTTATGTATGTGTTTATATATATAAATGCTTTATATGTATATATGTAAGTTTACATGTGCATACACACATATATATTTATATATATGACCATTTTCACAGGACAAATTTGGTCTTTGAAAATGATATGACAGGCAAATATCTCTCCTACTCAGAATTTAAATCTGCTTGTCTTTTCCTTTCCCTGTACCTTCTTTGGTCATCTCCCAAATGAAATATACCTTTCTATGGAAAGTGTTAAATAGTAGCTCGATAGTTAATTAAGCTTATTCCCTAGCTGACCTTTCCCCTTTATCCAGTGCCCTCTGCTTTAAGCACGCTTAAGGACCACATTGATGAAATACTCAGTAGATCTGGGATATGCTGGACAATAAGGGGTGATACATGGCATTTATAATTTCCTTTCTATTTTTACCTCTGATAACTATGTCTGGTGTTTGTTTTAATTGTTTTTCCTGCCTCTGGAGAGCCCAGAGTGACACAGCATTTTCTCCCATGCCTGACACTTCTAGGCAAACAGGTCCACATTATTATAAAGCAGATCATAGTCGTTGATATTTTAAAGGAAAGAAAATGTATTTCTTGGCACTCTTCTGGAACAGACCTACAGAAGTAAAAGGTGAGCTATTAGGCACTCATATAAAAAATCCCATAAGATCGAGCCAAGAAAAAAATCACAATTATGTTAGTAGGGTTTTATACTTTACAGCTGATGGTAAATTCCAATAGAAAGTGACCATTACAAGAATGGAAATCTGTATGAAATGTCATGCAGAGCCTCCCAAGCAAGTAGGGATTGGATGAAAGGGAGCTCACCACCTGTCTCTCTCTCCAACATGCTCCCTTTGAAAGTCTTGGTTCCCAATCCCTTGTCAAAAACTCATCCGATAAGATGCATTTTGTAACTGGGAGCTGCTAGGGTTTGGGAAGATGCTAAGGGTCACATGTCCACCTGCTACCACCATGACCAATGGCCCACTGCCACATCTTCTGTGTAACAGAAAGACATTGAAAAGCATAAATAAAGACTATGCATACCTCACATCAGTCAGGTCTCATTCACCTAAACTGATCCCAAACTGAGCCACCATTTTTTTGGAATTCTTTTTTAAATCTATTTTTTAAGAGACAATTTCCCCTCCATTCAACAATGAATGCAGGTATACCACGATCCTCTATATGCCCCCTTGGCTCTCGACCTATGGTTGGTTTTCCCTCATTATCAAAATGTCCAAAGGAAGGCACATTTATTATCATCAATGGACCTTCACTGGCAAGAAGGTTATCAACTGAAAATGGGGTTGACAGGCGCACTCCATGTCACTAGACATGGGTTCCTTATGCACTTTTACAGACTTTAACTAGCAGCTTGAGAAAAGGAGAAATTATGCCAGGACAACAGGACAGCAGGGAGGGTTCAACCCCCAGCATCCATCCCATAGCGTCCCCCAAGCACCATCAGAAGTAATTCCTGAGTGCACAGCCATGAGTAATCCCTGATCATCACCGTATTTGACCAAAAAAAACAAAAGGATGGAGGGGAGAAATCATGACAGCAGAGATGTTCAGTAAATATGCTATTCACTGTTAATATTGCAATATGCTAATTCTCTTCGATACATACTCTGTTCATCTTTGGAAGTTCTGAATGATCTAATGCTTCAAACAGTGCTAAACTCTTATCAACCAGTGAAACAAAATTGGAAAATATTCATGCAGATGTGAAAACATAGTGTAGAGGTATCTACCTCAAAAAAAATGTAATAAAAATAGACTCATGGATTTGAAAGGAAGATTTTTATCTACACAGGTTTTGAAATCTTTCAGTTGCTCTTCAAATTCTCAAGTCAGAAGAACATAAATTCAAGTAATCTCAAGATCATTTAAGACAAGAAAAAAAGGTCCTGGATTGGGGCTGAGATAACCATAACATCATTTAATTCTGAATGTAAACCAGGTCTTAATTTAGGTTTTGCCCCATTCTCACCGGAGGAGGTGACAAAGCCCCCCCCCCCCACCTTCTCTGTGTAGACAGGGTGACAATCATGCCATTGTTTTTCTAGCTAGAGCTTGATTGAGACCTATTTTAACCCTTGTCTTCTCCGCTTTGGCCTTCTCTTAAAGGAAGACAAATGCCCTTGAAAAGGAGTCTTAAAAGTATGATTCACGGGCTTGGGAAGAATTACAGGATGCAGACAGCCTCGCGAGGTGCCGCCCCCCCTCCAGAGAATCTCACATTTCCTTCCTCTGAATCTGAGTGAACCATTAAAAAGTTTGTCAGTTCCCCAGAGAGTCTTCCCAAGGAATCTCCTAAAAAGGAAGTACCTCGAGCTGGGAAGGTAATTTACCTAGACAGGATTGAAAAGGCCAGTTGTCAGTGTAGAGATAACCCATGATTTCATACGTGCCTAGGTTGGGTGCTTTCAAGAATTCTCTTGACTGTGAGTTACCAAATCAGAGGTTTGTGGAGCCACCATCATCGCAACTACTGGATTTATGTATTATTATAGATTATTTATGTATAAGCAATCAATCCCACACAGATAGTTTCACGGCTGTTGATAAAGCAAACCGTAAATATGTGATCCATGGGTTATTCCCGAAAACAGCCTCCTGTTCAAAACCATCAACATTTTTTCTCTCTTTCTTTTTCTGCTGTGAATGTTTTTGATTATTTTATCTAGTGGGAAAACTCTTTTCTGAGAGATGAGGAGGTGGGAGGGGGTGCAAAAAATCTGCGTTCTGGACCTCAGGGAGTGCTGTGGAAATTCAGTATCTATGAGATCTGGGGAGAGAAAATCCAAGAGTCTATTCCCTTTTATGGCAAAATCTCCATGAATTTGCCTTTTTCAAAGTCCACAGCGAAGTGGGGCAGGGCTGGAGGGCTGCAGCTGTGAGCATTTGTGAAGCAGCCGCTTTCCCTTCTCCGGCAAGTCCTCTCTCCGCGCCCACCCACCCCACCCGCCTCCGCCTCGTGTCTCCCCAGATCTGGATGGAGTAAATGACAGAGCAGGAAGGAATGAGGGCTTCGGGTCAGAGCCGTGTTCAGTCCCCCATTTCTGTCCTAACGCCCACAGACAAGAAGTTGACCACTCTGTGACATTCATCAAGAATATCTGCGTTGCTGAGACCCAGGATCCCAAAGAGTCCCATGGCCTCGTCTGGAGAATTTTTACCCAAGTCATATCAGGACGTGCATTCAGCATCTGCACACTCCTTGGACAGATTACCCCTAAAGTTCTCTCCCAGCAGAAACTGAAGAGGAATGCAAAACACAGAGAAAGGTGGAGAGATTCAGAGATGGACCACGGCCATGTAGGAATCATTCTCCAGCAGCGAGAGACAGTGACAAACGGGATACTGGCCTGGATAAAGAAAGAAAAGACCATTCCCATTTCCCCATTTTTCTATGGTCTAAAGCAGGAGGGATTCTGAAATAGAGGCAGATTTCTTTAAAAACAAAGCAACAACAACAACAACAAAAATAAACACCAGCACCAAGCACCTTGTTTTCTCAAGGCCATTAATATTAGTTAGAGAACAGGGTTCTGATACAATACTATAAACCTTCAGGTCATAATGAAGTTTGGGGGCTACTTCTATTGTGCATCTTATAACATATCACATATATGATACACGTGATATAAAATACCATGATTTCACTATCATCTTACATGTGAGATGATGGTGAAATCATGACTATGAGGACAGTGTATGTTTGGAGCCAGAGTGACGATAAAGTGAATTGGGCATTTGTTTTGCATGTGACCCACCAAGATATAATCCCCAGCACCACACATGGCCCTGCAGGTAGAGCCATAAGTAAGTCCTAAGCACTGCTGGGGTGTGGCCTAAAAAAACTGAAACAAACAAATTATAAAATGTGTGATTCTAGAGAGCCACCAGTCAAACTGACAGGTAAAATTAGAAGAGAGATCTCAAAATTGTCATTGGGGGCCCTAACTTGCCATTAAGTGTATTTGAGAGCTCCCACACTTGATCCACATTTGCCTGGCTCTATCTCATCCTAGGAGCTTTGGAAAAGAGTTAAGAAAAAACTCCCCTGCTCTCTCTTTTTCTCTTAAAACTCGACCCACCAGCCTGCTTATTATATTCACATTTCTCTTGTGCGCTTCCTTCTGTATGTTTTGGCTGTACGGGTGGAATTTTCTGTGATAAGGGGACCACCAATCCAGCGTGCAATGGTGTGGGCTTGGACTAGCTGAGTGGGTCCCACTGGGCCTCCAAGGACGAGATCCAGGAAAACATAGAGCTTGAAGACCGCCAGGGCTTTTTGTTTTTTGTTTAGTTTTATTTTGTTTGCATTGTCAGTTCACTTTGCTCTGCCTGGGCCTTGGAGGTTTAACACCAACGCAGTGATTAAGAAGAGAATCTGGAAAGAAGATGTTCCAGTAAAGGTGACGTGACATTTCTCCACGCTGGGTCAAGCGCAGGAATGAGCTGAAAACCAAGAGCCAGGGGAACCACGGTAGAAACTAGTCTCATGGCCTTGAGATGCTCTGAAATGCTTTCAGCTAATTTGCACAGTGAAATAGGAAAACCTGCATAGAGTTAGGAGGGGCTTGGTGTGTTTAAACATTATCATTTTGTGTTCATAACATACATCTTTCCCAGTGGGCTTATTTTCTTTGAAAACCACCATTAAAATAGAGAGAAACCTGGTACTATACAGAACTATACTATATAGAAATTTTTAATTTCTAGATTTACTACCTATGGTCCAAAATGAAGGTTGATAGAGAGAGTTCTTCATTCATCATTTAAGTTCCTGAGCTGTGCATTGCTAAGAGGAAGACACTGAAGGAACACTGGGAAGTTGGGTTCTAATGAATCCATCGATGAAAATCCAAAATTTCTCATTTTGATGGGGTGACCCAGCATTTTCTCCTGACAGGTCTGTTTTCACTACTGTGATGATTTTTTCATCTCTCCCAATAGCCACCCCTTCTAATGACATCATCTTGTCATTAAACGGGCAGGGAGTATTTATTTGACTTAGGGTCACCCATATGACCAGCTGGAGCCTACAGACAGAGGGAAAATTAATAGCATGCTTGCAAGATATTCCATTTTCTGCTTTTCCCCTTAATTTCTGGGATCTTGAGCCGCCTCAAGGCAGTGCTCAGAGCTTACTCTTGGCTCTGTGCTCAAGGATCACTCCTGGTGTGCTCAGGGAATTGTATGGGTCACTAGGGATCCAACCCAGGTCCGCTGCATGGAAGACAAGCTTCCTACCTGCTGAACTATTGCTCTGGCCCCGGCTTTGTTGCTTGTGTTTTTGCTGTGGCCCTGAAGAGCACAAGTCTAGGGAGCACTCAAGACCCCCAGAGGAAGGAGAAGAGGTAGAACAGTCCTCCCTGATAGGCTCCCTGATGATCTAACTCCCGTCTAAGCTCCAATTTCTACCTGTGGGAGAAATGAAAGTGACGAGACACCACTGCTGTCTAAAGCTACCCCATTTTGGAGTGGTCTGCTGGACAGCAAGAGTTAGTCAGTACAGGAAGAGTCACTCCTTTCATGTAATCATCTCCAGATATTAATTGGACACCAATAAAGCCCCATGGTTCTGGCAGAGGACCCACAAATGTTAAGTGCAAACTTCAGGGCCAAGAGCAGAGATCAATGGAGAGATGTAAAATGCTGAGATAACAGTCAACACTGTTCTGCAGGAGTGATAGTATAGCCAAGGGGTGCCTGCCTTGCATGTGGCTGACCCAGACTTGATCCTTGGCATCCCAAAAGGTCCCCGGAGCACCGCCAGGAGCAATTCCTGTGTGCTGAGCCAGGAGGAACCCCTGAGCATCTCAGATGTGGCCCAAATATCCAAAAAGGCACCAGATTGCATCCTACCAATGAGGCTGCATATGTGTCTTTATGCAAATGGCGGGGTGTGGGGAACCAATTGGACTGTGAATGCAAATAAAGGCTTATACGAGGACCAATCAGAGGGGCTGGAGTGATAGTCCAATGGGGGAGGACCTTTGCCTTGCATGTGGTCCAGCTGGGTTCAATCCCCGGCATCTCATATGGTTCTCCAGCACCACCAGGACTAATTCCTGAGTGCAGAGCCAGGAGGAACCCCTGAGCTTCACCTGGTGTGGCCCCCCAAACAAACAGACAAGCAAAAGTCTACACTGGCTGCTTTGGTGGCTTCTTCCCTGGTTCTACAAAAATGGATCTGGAAGGAGGGAGAGGAAGGATACTGTCAAAAGAAGTCAAAGACTAAACAGAGATTCCAGAGATGCCAAGGCAACAGGGTTTGCAAGGGGAGATATTTAAGGAGGTGTCAAGTGCGGAGCATTTGCCAAGATGCTAATGCCGAGAAAGACCCTGGTGCTGTGCACAGCAGAGACAGGAACCGGAGAAGCCGACTCAGCCCAGCCACTTCCTTGGCTCCACAGAGCTCATCCCCCAGCCACATGCACATGCTGAGCGCCTCCAGGACGGTGTTGGTCTCTGTCTTGAGTGGAAACGTGGAGGTCCCTCCAGAGGACGGTCGCCTTCAAATGGCTCCATCCCTCTCTAAATTCGGACCTGACGCCTGGAGAATGTCAGACTGAGGCCGGAAACCTTTTGATTATTTGTGCTGTTTTTCGCTTCACTTCCTGCACTGAACCCACAGCCCAAGACCCAACTATTGTGCGGGGGAACTACTTCCTCGGTATTTTTTGGCATGTTGCTTACCAGGAAACTGGAGCAAGCCTTGGGAGTACCATTTTCAGGAGCCTTCCCCTGAAGCCCAGGGGGCTGCTCCCACTTCCTAAGCATTCAAGGCTTTTGCCATCTGTAAGGTTGGCTGGTGATCTGCTATCCTGAAGTCAGGAAATTCTTAAAGGCCTCCAGGGTCACGCGTTGTTTGCCTCCACGTCATTCTCCCTCCGTTCATGGGCAAGCGTCAGTTCATAATAGAGATCTAGAAAGTGTATCTGATTGGCAAAAGCTTTGAGATGCTAGGGTGTGGATAAATCTCCTTGCCCAAGTTGGAAGAACCCAAAAATATACATTCGGGAAGATTCATCCATGGTCTTATTAATGAAAGACAAGTTCATTAATCTTCTTAACTCTAGTGCACTAGTGGAACACTGAACCTCGATATTCAATGAACAGCTAAAGAGAGATATAGAAGAAAGACATTTCCCCCCCCTCTCAAAAAAAAAAATTGAGGCATGGCCTCCTGAAGCTAAATTGAAGAAAATTAAGCAGAGCAAGTGAAGGCATGTATTCTGACCAACGTGGGGGTGATTTCTGATGGTGTCAATCTTCCCCTGTTTGGGATGCTGGTGAACACAGCTGGGAAATGGACCAGAAAGGGAAAGGAAAGAAGACACTACATCTTTAAATGGGATTGAATGTTCTGTGACTTTAAATGAAAGCCCTTCTGTTGTTGGGCAAATAAATTTAAACCACTTAACATGGCAGAGAAGGTCAGGCAAGCTTATTATAGTGATCATAGCGTTACAGCTATTGCGATTGACCGCCGCTCTCCAGAATCACCAATAATCAGAGACCGCAAGCTGTGTTTGCAGAGAAAGGTCATCATTCATTTTTTCAAAGCATTAATATCTTTTGTTTGTTTGGCTCAACATGAAACAGGAATCGATAGAGGTAATTCACAGAGCAATTAGCCTCTCATCTGTCAAATGACATCTGGGTGTATTTAACAAAAAGACCTTTGGAAAGGTTTGAAAAGGAAGAGAGTGCCTGTACGATCAACAATTTATATTTTCGACATGACATGTTGTGTATGTATCTGTGAAAAGGGGGCCTTGGGACTAAGAAAATATACATAAAGCATGCCATAAATCTACACGCCAGTGTTATGATGTCGTCGAGGAGAGAAAGACCCCGAAAGAGATCAGATTACATTCTTGTCTGCTTCCCATGAAGACAGCAAAGTGGCACTTGGGGTTCTTTGTAACATGCTGGAGCATGGCCATCCTACCTAGATTACTCAGAAAAGACCATCGCAATGGAACACCCGTAGGCAGGATGATAAATCGGAGAGGGGCAAGCAGCACCAACAAATGCTCCCTCTTGGCACCTGATCTCTGCCTTCTGCTCCATGCTCTGGCTCCATGCACTGTTGGGTCACCTGCCTGTGGTGGGCAAGAGGCCTCCAGCTGGCCAGCCACGCCCCGCCTGGGCGGAACTTCCGCTTGCAGCCAGTGGGGCTTTAAAACTGGAAGTTGGAAGTGAAAAGCAACGGTCTCTTCAAATATTTCAGTAGCTTCCAAAACTGAATTCTGCTCTGGGTCTATATTTGTGATTTTCAAATATGTCAATTACAGGGTTAATACAACATATATAAAAGAAATATAATATATAGACATACATATTTATATTTTATATGTATATAATGAAATAAAAGAGATACACACACACACACACACATATATATTTATATCAAAGATGTGACTTTTCTTTCAATGTTTCAAATGAAGTTTAGGGAGTCTACACGTTTACACAAATGTTAATCTCAGCAGGACCAGATGTATTTTGATTGTTTGTATTTTCTTTTCAGTCTCTGCTTCTTCCTTCCCATAATTTTCCCTGACTTTCCTTCTTCCCCTCCTGCCTCACTCCCACACACATTTAAAAAAAAAATGTTTTTGATCTTCACCCGCCCCATAAGATCAGGGCCCCAAAGAAAGTCATCAGATAAGAAGAAAGTTAGTAAAGTTTGGCTTGTTCTGAGACTACATAAAATGTGTTTCAGGGTTTGAATTTAGTCTTTTTTTGCTAATCTTTGGTATTCCCACTGGCTGTCTACCAATCTTTAAGGTTCTTTCAATATCATAGTGGGGAGCATGTAAAAAAACATGTGCATTGCATGAGACTGACCCCACACTCGGCACAACCTAATCCCCCGAGCATCTGTGAGTATGGCCATAGAGTTTCTCACGCCAAAGAAAAAAAGAAAAGGAAATTCGAATTTGGAAGCTATATTGCACAATTAAGTAAGAGAAATACCACACTAAGCTTTTGAGTATAATCAGAACTAAAATAATATATTCACAACGAAAGACTGGAAGGAAATTAGCTGTAGATAAAGTTGTCTTTGGGTGGTAGAACTCGGGAGGGTATTTTGTTTCAGTCTGGATTTCTGTATTGTCATTTTTTCCATAACAAGCATGGTACTTTTTAATTGAAAAATTTAAAGCATGACATAAATTTAATGTGGCTCCTTGAACAAGTTAAGCATATTGTTGAAAACGCACGATATATTTTATCCTGACCTCAGAAGCAGAGTGTCATATCTTTGAAAACACTGTCAAGTTCTCTTATAGACTCTGTTTCCGTGGCTAGAAGTAGAGAAAGTTCTTCAAGTCTCATGAAATTAGACAGGGCATGAATGATTCCAAGCTGACTAAGACTGAAGTGAAGGGCAGGCGGGTGGCAGGAAGTAGCTTCGTATTTCTGCTAAATTAATGAAATCCTGTCATTGTCAAATATTTGGGTTCATCTTGTTTTTCCAAATGTGGAATTTAATACTGGAAGCATTTTGACACCAAGTTCCCCTCTTGTCAAACTCTCAGCTTTCTGCTCTTTTTTTTTTCTGTTTATGTGGGCTGTGTTAGAAGTTTCCATACATTCAATACAAAACTTCCTTTAATTAGGAAGGTTTTCTGTAACCCACAGACACTGGGTAATAATTATTATCCACACTTCCAGTTACCAAGGCGAACATCAACATCAGCAGTTGCCACTGTCAACTTGCTCCCATGAAAAAGCTCTAATATATTCCCACAGCGTCCCAAATCACCCCCCCCCCCATAAACGGTCATGGCTAAGCAGAGGGTCGCTGTTCCCCGGTTGGGTTGCCTTCAGGGTGGGTCTGGCTTCCCTGGGCTTTGCACATTCTTCGGATCTGTAAATCAAACCTGAGTTGGGAAGATGGACAGCCCCCCTGCTCCGGATTCTGCTTAGTGTCACCAAGGCACCGTCCATCAGACAAACACCTCATAAGCATCACTTCTGGCTGCCTTCCAGGGAAAATCATGTCATGCCATTGAATAACACTTAGGACCCAATCTTTCATCCTTCTCCTCCATAACTAAATAAATTGGGTAAGGGTCTTGCCCTGTCTCAAGATAACACGAAGTTTAAAGAACTTACTAGTGTTTCATGTTGCTGACACCATGCTTGAAAGAAGCGAACAAAAACAAGATGGCGACTTCCTGAAGTTCAAAGGCTGCTCTGAGGGCAAGCGAATCCTGACAATCCTCTGGGGCCCTGCTGGGCTCACACCATACTGCTAAGAAGCTGGAAGCGGCCTGGGCTGAGGGCTCCAAGAAAAGGAACACGGGCTTTTCTAAACCTAACCCTCTAGAGATGGACTCTGAGAACCGTGTCTGTAACAGACCAGAGAATCAACAGCCTACACTTTGCAACACACACACACACACACACACACACACACACACACACACATATGCAGGACAAGTGCTCAGCGCCTTGAGTTATCTTTCCTTTCTCCACACCATTTCTTCAGCAACTTCTGGGCTCTTCCATTGTCTTGTAAAAAGTGGCATTATTAACATAAGCTAGAGATTAGTGACTACGTTCCAATAAAACTTTATCATTTTCACGTGTCATGGAACCTTCTCTGGGATGCTTTTGTTTGTTTCTACCACTTACAGATGGGAAGGTCATTCTGGGATGACAAGTGAGAGAAAAGCAGCTGGAAGGCGGGGTTCAACTTCAGGCAGAGAAATCTCTGGGCAAAGAAAGGGCTCTTTGGACAATCTCTTCTTGCTCTAGAGATCAAAGGTTCTGGTTCAAGTTTATACATCATGGCTTATGAAACAGCAGGTCTGTTCTGGTCTCCTCTTAATCTCATGTGAATCAAGGTGTTTTCTTCAACTTAGTCTTATCTTTTATAATCTCTCATACAGCTCCCTACACTTCCCACATTTATATAATGCAGAAGAGAGTTTTTAATTATGTGTGACTCGGGCAGGATGAGGGCGTGGGAGGGGTAAGTCTAACCACCATAAATTAAATTTCATAAAAATCCTGTTTAAAGGAGAGTATTTTTTGGGCAATAAATATTAAATAAGTTTAAAGCCACTGATGACAAAAAATTATGTTATCTTTCCACTTAAGTGGAAATAAATCATAGAGGAAACCTTTGTAATTGTGCGCTTATATACATGCATTTTGTATACCAACAGGATGTGTTTTAAGATGGCAACAATATTTGTTAGGATGGTATGGTTAATAATTTCTTATGCTTTTTTGCTCCAACTTTCTAAATATGTTGCAATATGCTTGCCTATTTTTATAATTAGAATTAAACTACCATCAAGAATGCCCTTTTCCCTTTGCCAAGTTTTAAAAAGTATTTATACAGACAGATCTATGCCTCTGTGGCAATCTTGGGTAAGGAATCTTGAAATATTCCCCCATAATTCATTGTCTGTTGGAAAGCTTTGTGATAGCATTGCAGATAACTCCAGTGAGCTCATAAAAATAATTACCTGAAAGTTGTACAAATTCAGCACTTTTTATGACATGCAAATAAAGAAAAGGAAGGAAGAAACAGGAGATAACACAAGTAAGATCTCATAAAGGGAACGCCGCCACTGTACATAAAAAGAAATAATGGATGTTACTAAGTTCTGTAAAATTTTGGCAGGCTAATAGTATTGAATGAGAGAGCCAACAAAACTCCCTCACTTGAGACTCAAAAGAGGAACAAAAGCCCTAATTACTCTCTGGCATCCAAATGTTATTTATATTTATGACCAACGGGTTCTTAAAAGCTTGCCTTCCTCTTCGTGTGTACATTTCCTTAGGAAAAGAAATGGGCTGAGGCCAAATAATTCTACTTTCATTCATGGGGGCCATATCCTAAGAGGGGGTTTCTGTTCAGTCATTCCTTCATACATGTATAAATTTTTTGAAGAAGCCCAACCTTTTCTTGCTGTGTATGAATTTAATCCTCATCTAGAGGCTGATGTGAAAGAGGTCAATGTCGCTTCTTAAACAAACAAAAAAAAAAAAGCTGGAAAAGATTGAAGAAGAAGAAGAAGAAGAAGAATCAGATTAAAAAAGAAAGATCAAGACAGGATCTCTGTGAACAATCCTACAGTTACCTAAGGTTTAAGAATCAAATGTCAAAATAATTTAAAAATGATATAAAAAAAAGAAAAAAGAATATCAAATATCAAAATAATTGTACAATTGAACAAAGCTACAGATACCTAAAGTTTCTAAGGAATCAAATATCAAAATATCAAAATAATTTTTTAAAATGATATAAATATATCAAATATCAAAACTATAAAACATCAAGTGAATTGTATTTATGTCATTTGCTACTTAGAAGGCCAGGCAGATTATTCAAGAAAATAAATGAATTGGTGTTTCCTCTGGAGTAAAATAAAGGCATTCCAACCATGTGATCCTTTGGTCTAAAAAAGCTTGACATTTTAGCTGGAGAGAAAGCACAGAGAGGTGAAGGTGTATGCCTTGTAAGCAGCTGATCCCTGGAAATGCATCATCTCGACTCCCAGACACTCCCAGAGCACAGAATCAATTGCAAATGCCCTTACCCCCAATATAATAGCAAATACTAAGTCGACATTCATCAGAGACATCTTTTCTTTTCTTTTATTTCTTTCTTTTATTTATTTATTTATTTATTTTTTTTTTGCTTTTTTGGGTCACAACCAGAGATACTCAGGATGACTCCTGGCTCTGCACTCAGAAATTACTCTTGGCAGTGCTCAAGAAACCCTATGGGATGCAAGGGATTGGACCCAAGTCGGCTGCATGCAAGGCAAATGCCCTCCCTGCAGTAGTATCACACTCAGAGTTATCTCGAGGGTGTTTCTGCTCTTCTCCCTCTATCTGCACTCCTATACCACAGAAACATAGCTCTCATCTGTCCTATCTGCTTGAGTGACTTGTGAGAGAGAGGAAATTATAGGTCTAAGTTCCAATTGCTTTACCTCTTATCAAAGGCACTCCACCAATTTATGTTCTTGGTCATTTCCTATAGTCTGACAAGAATCTGAACACTTCTGGGGCACTCTGAGCCCTCTGCCTCTGTGGATGTGATCTTGATAACTCACATCCAGTCACCAGGAACCACCCACAAGCCACAAAGAGCTGTTACTGTCTCAGGCGAACCTATGGAAACTGTGGACACAGAATTCAGTACTTACTACTCTACCTTATCACACCAGTGTCAGGGATGCCGCTGGGGTCCCGACAGGGGTCAGGACAGAAGTTCTCTTCTGCCTCCGAGAACACCGGGGAATGGATGAAAACTCATGAGTGTGGCGCAGTTCCAAAAAAGGCTTTTGATAGTACAAAAGTTCTTCCACAGCAATCCAATATAATGAAAGAACTCTAGCTCTGGTCCGAACTTAGACCATACAAAAGAGCCCAAGTCTCCCACCAAAGAGAGAGGATCTCACCCGAGATGAGTCCTACCCAAAAAAGGAGCAAAAAGCCCAAAGGCCAGGGGCCTCAAGTCAGTCCCCTTATATACACCAAGTAATCCAGGGAGGGTCTTGTCAGCAGAAAACTCTAAACAAATTGTAGAAGGGCGTTGCCACACCCTATTACATGTATAAACAAAGGTTAGCCAAGGACTAATCCCTTCTACTGAGATTATCTCCTAAGTAAAACACTGGAGAGAGGGGTTGATATAAAAAAATACATCTTAATTTCATGAGCTTCATGTAATCTAGATGGTACCCACAAGGTCCTTTTTATTTATTATCTGCACCAGGGTGATTCTGAGTATCTTGTTCTCTGTATACTGAAGGGGTCACACTCGCCTGCTTAGAGCAAACTAGTATGATCCTTCCTATAACCTTCCTATGGCCTCAACGTAGCCAGGGTGGTAGTCTCCTGGTAAATTCTAACTGTCCCACACTGGGCAGTGGGTATAAAGAGGAGCTGTGCCCAATCTAGAAAACATAGAAGACTTAGTAGATGTATAATAAGTCAGAAGTTATTCAGAGTCAAGGTGACTTCTGTAACTGCCACACCCTCTAGCAGTGTTTACATAGAAGAGAGGTCTCATTAGAATGAACCTTGGCTTAAGTAGATTAATCTGTGAGTGGGCAAAACAGCAAAAGCTCCCAAACTAGCTAAACCTGTCATCCAACACACCAGTTGCCATTAACATTTGAAAACTCACTTGTGAAAGGCTCATTTTAAGATATTCACTGAAGGCCCAAGATAAGTGAGTCATCAACGCAAAATGAAGGCTGGTAGTCATTCTAAGATCCGCAGGGACAAACCAAGGTAAGTGAGAGTTGTCGATGCAAAAAGGGGGTGCTTTTCTTCTTGCGGGTTCTGGCAATGCGCGGGTCAAGAGCATGAAGCTAGGTACCAGGACAATAGAACAGTGAAGAGTGATTTTGCCTTGCATGCAGCCAACCCCTGTCGATCCCCAGAACCCCATATGATTCCCCTGAGAATGGGCAGGAATAATTCTTGAGTGCAAAGCCGGAATAACCCCCTTAGCATTGCCGAGTGGGAACCAAAAAGCCGAAAAGCCAGGGGAAAAGGAGGTACGAAGCTGGCATGGTGAAACGAAGCAGAAAAATGATCTAGAAGGGACATGCAACTGGCTGCCATTCTTTGGAGGGAAACTGAAATGCAAGTCAGACTTCGGGAATCTGGAAGCCTGATGTGTGCAGAGGGAAGAAACTGAGAGAAAGGCTTTACCCTGCAGTATAGGAGGAACCCGTGCTAGCAGTATCCAGAGTCTACTGTGTCCCATGTGGCCGTCCCCTGCAATTCTCATCTGACCCAGAAGCTTTGCAAAGCAGTGTTTTTGCGAATGTTATGCAGCCAAGAAATAAAGAAAAATGGATTTGAACTCAAAACTGCCACTTTCTGAAGCTAAGGTAATTTTGGCAGCACTGAACTAGACCAGGGAAGGAAGAGGGGGAAAGAAGGCTGAGAAGAGCCGACACGTGAGGTGTGGAAAAACACAGGCTTCAGGGTGGCAGCTTCCTTCCTGGAACAGCGGTTGGGATAAAGCAACAATTGGGGGCAGAAAAATAAAATTTTCTAGAAAGAGCTGCAAGATGAGATTCTGACTGCTTGACAAGCATTTGTCAATTCTGGAACTGTTCGTTTATTTATTTATTTATTTTTTTGGCTTTTTTGGGTCACACCTGACAATGCTGAGGGGTTTTTTCCTAGCTCTGCACTCAGAAATTACTCCCTGGCGATGCTCAGGGGACCATATGGGATGCCGGGGATGGAACCCAAGCCGGCACAGGCCGGTCGTATGCAAGGCAAACGCCCTACCCGCTGGACTATTGCTCCGGCCCCCTGGAACTGTTTTTTGAATAGAAAAATACCCATGCTATAGTAGAAATTCAGGAAATTAAAGGTACATGCCCAAACTACAGGGTCAACCAAGGCTAAATACTGTTAGTGTTCTCATAAACTAACTCCACAGATTTATACATATATGTTTATATTACATAATATTGTATTATGTTTTGTATATATATATGTTTTGCATTAAAAAACTTTAGCATTAAGTTTTGTTTTCATTATCTTCTGTGTATTAACAATATTAAAACTACACTATGTCTCTTTTTGAAAAAACTTTCATATGCAACTGATTACCATGATTTATTAATCACCTATATTAGCACACTGAAGCAATTATATTTAGACATCTATTTAGGAAACATTCTTGTGAAGCAAGTGCAGAGGAAATACAGCAACCACCCAGAAGATTTCCATCCAGTCACCATCATCTTCATCATCATCACCACCTCCATCATCACTGTGTCATCATCTCAGCTCACCATCATGAGTTTACTGACTTAAACACTCTCTACATATGAAAGAGACAGAGAGGACAGAGAACCGGTAATGTTTGAGGGAGAAGGCCAGAGTAAGAAATGCAGGAAGAGGACCGGAGCGACAGCACAGTGGGAAGGGCATTGCATGCGGGCAACCCCGTTCGATCCCGGCATCCCATATGGTCCTCCGAGCACCACCAGGAGTAATTCCTGAGTGCAGAGCCAGGAGTAGCCCCTGAGAATTGCCAGGTGTGATCCAAAAAAGCAAAAAAAAAAAAAGAAAGAAAGAAATGGAGGAAGACCAAAGTTCACTCCTTTCCTCCAAGAGCTGATATTCTTTGCCCTCTCCAACGAGCCCATTTCCTGAGTGTCTTACTAGTTGGCAGTGCCCATTTTTCAATTTGTCAGGGTGGTCTTTGTGTTTGCCACAGATGCCTACAGGTATGGACATCATTCTACAGACACATTTCCCCATCCAGGAGTGTCAGGCAGCCAAGGAAAGGTAGCTGGGTTTGAACCTGAGCTGGGCGGTTTGACAACCTTGTGACTCAAAACATACCCTTCATTTTATTAACATCCCAATGATCATATTTGTGAAGGGCAAATGATATTTTTTAAGTCAAATGGCAATGTCTGGATCATGACAATCAATTCAGGGTGAGTGGGGAAAGGAGGGCCAGCCCTAGTACACATAGTTGGGCCCTAGTGGGGCTCAGGTCAGAGCTGGGTCAGCCTCACGCAAGATTAGCCCTGTGCTGTCTCGCTGGACCTGGATCCTGGTAGTAAAATTAAATCACGCCCAGTGAGGAATCAGAGACCCACAACAAGCTCCTTCATTCCTTTCTTCACTTTGGGCTTTTTCTCAGAGGGCTAGAAGCATCCTTTTCCTGAGGGGCCGTTCTTTCCACAAAAGAAGAATTCATTCCTTCTGTAGTTTGGAAGCCCTAGGCACTGGGGATTTAGAAACATCCCTTATAGGAATCACTTATAGGAATATTGCTTTATAGGAATCAAAGTCCAATGGAAATAATGAAGAGGTGTCGGGAACGCCGCTGGGGTCCCCGACAGTGTCAGGACAGAGGTTCTCTTCTACCTCCGAGGATGCTGGGAGAACAGGTGAAAACTCATGAGTCGGTGCAGTTCCAAAAAAGGTTTTTAATAGTACAAAAGCTCTTCCACAGCACTCCAATATAATGAACAAACTCTAGCTCTGGTCCAAACTTAGACCATACAAAAGAACCTAAATCTCCCACCAAAGAAAGAGGATCTCACCCAAGCTGAGCAAAAGGCCAAAGAGCCAAAAGCCAAAAGCCAGAAGCCAAAAGCCAAAAGTGAAAAGGCCGAAAGCCAAAGGGGCCTCAAGTCAGTCCCCTTATATACACCAAAGTATCTAGGGAGGGTCCTGTCAACAAAGAACTCTAAACAGAGTGTAGTGCCCCACCCTATTGCAGGTATAAACAAAGGTTAGCCAAGGTCTAATACTTTCTACCAAGATTATCTCTTATGTAAAACACTGGAGAGAGAGAGGGCTGATATAAAGTAATACATCTTAACTTCATGAGCTTCATGTAATCTAGATGGTACCCACAAGGTCCTTATTATTATCTGCACCAGGGTGATTCTGAGTATCTGTTCTCGTGTACTGAAAGGGTCACACTCGCCTGCTTAGAGCAAACTAGTATGATCCTTCCTATAGTCTTCCTATAGTCTCAACGTAGCCAGGGTGGTAGTCTCCTGGTAAATTCTAACTGTCCCACGCTGGGTGCAGTGGGTATAAAGAGGAGCTGTGCCCAATCTAGAAAACATAGAAGTCTTAGTCGATGTATAAGTCAGAAGTTATTCAATCAAGGTGACTTCTGTAACTGCCACACCCACTAGCAGTGTTTACATAGAAGAGAGGTCTCATTAGAATGAACCTTGGCTTAAAGAGATTAATCTGGGAGTGGGCAAAACAACAAAACTCCAACGAAACTCCAACAAAACCTGTCCTAAACCTGTCCTCCAACAAAGAGGGAGAGGGAGAGGGTGTGAATGATAGAAAGTAGCCAAGGTTGGAGCTGCGACAGTGCTCAACAGGAGGGAAGGCCAGACTGACGCTTCTGAGGGAGACGGCTAAAGCGAGTCTGTGTCCTGGGCAGAAGCAGAAAATCGGGTTGGATGAACGACTGGTTCCATGGCAGGTACTGGGGTTTGGGGAGTGTTTGAAGAGATCTTAGCTAACAGAAACTTAGCCTTATTCAAATACCACTTCCTCTACCAAGCCCTTAAGGTCCCTTATACAGGAAACCTCTCTACAGCCTTTCCAACCTGAAGTGCACAACTCCGGTTGAGTTTCTTTGACATTTACTACTTCCTGGTTTGCATCAGGGGTATTTTTGTGGGTTTTTTTGTGTCTTTGGTTTCCTTTTGTTTGGGGGCCCCACCCTACTGTGCTCAGGGCTTACTCCCCGGCTCTGTGCTCAGGGATAATGTTATGTCTGACTCTGTGCTTAAGGATCATTGCGATGGGCTCAGGGGAGCATATGAGATGCTGGGAATTAAACCCGGGTCAACCACATGCAAACGTATGTGCTGTTCTGTCACTCGGCCAAACATTTGTGCCTGTATTTTACTTTTGCTACACACTACAGCAATCAGAGCTTTAACTTAAAATTGCATATAAGGATATATGTGTGTATGTGTATAAACATATACAAAGTCGTGTGTGCACTGCGTATAGAATATGTATATGCAAGTTGGCTTTCCATATATACACACACGTGTGTGAACATGTGTGAACATATGGCCCATATACAAGACAAATGTCCCTTATCTCCAGATGCCATTGGGCTACACTGGCACGTGATAGGTCCAATGGAAATGTTACTGGTGCCCGCTCAAGCAAATCGATGAATATCAGGATTCAAGTGATCAAGTGATCCCTTATCTCAGAATTTGTTAAGGAAACTCAAAGATTCTTTTGTTACTCCTAAGTTTTATTGTATTTAGATCCATTTATGCTATTTCAGCCATTTTGAATTAGTTCTTGTATGTATTATTTTCGGTTAACAAAACAATTCCTCCACCTCCATGTCAGTGGGTGTGGCTGAGAGCTCCCAACCACCACAGCCAGCAACCCCCTGAAGAGAGAGACTCCAGACCCATAGCTACATTGGTGCACAGTCGCAAAGCAGCCGCACAACTATCTTAAACAATAATGGAAGTTAGGATCAGGTCCTTCCCAGGATCTTTCACAATTAAACACTGTATACAGTTCTAGGCAGGTTCTAGCCCTGGCCCACCATCCCAGTATCACTGTATCACTGTCTTCCCGTTCATCTTTGATTTGCTCGAGCGGGCACCAGTAACATCTCCATATGACCTGTCTCATACAAGTAGAGCCCAAGGAACCTGCTTGCTCCAGGAACATAAAGAGCCTCAAACCATTCCATCAGGTCATGGGAATGAGGTCTATAATTGTTACTGGTATCTGGCATATCAAATACAACACAGGTAGCTTGCCAGGCTCTGCCGTGCAGGTAGCATACTTTTGTAGTCATCTCAAAATCCAGCATTGATTGATGAACCGCATGGCCACAAGCGGCCGCGTGAGCTGGGCTGTGATAGGCTGGTCTGCTGGGTGGAGTTCTGATGAGGGGAATTCCAGATGTGGAAAATGGAGGTCCTCATGGAGTGGGGGTCATCTGGCTTGTTGTGAGGCTCTGCTGGGGTGGCGGGCCAGGGCTAGAATCTGCCATCCCTCCCGGGCACCTCATGAGCGGCTGGGCACAGTGAGAGCCAGTAGCAGCTCTGTCCCATTTCTGTCTCTGGATCAGCATACCTGGGCCGGATTAAAAAAAGACTGCAGCAGGGTGGATCTCGATGAACCGGGCTGTGATAGGCTGGTCTGCTGGGTGGAGTTCTGATGAGGGGGAAGTCCGGATGTGGAAAATGGAGGTCCTCATGGAGTGGGGGTCGTCTGGCTTGTTGTGAGGCTCTGCTGGGGTGGCGGGCCAGGGCTAGAACCTGCCATCCCTCCCGGGCACCTCATGAGCGGCAGGGGACAGCGAGAGGCCAGTAGCAGCTCTGCCCCATGTCTGTCTCTATCCCATCCCAGTATAGCCTAACAAGAAGCCAGTGGAAACCCCCCATACCATGAGGGCAGTCATTCTCAACATCCAGACTCCACAGCTCCTCAGAGCTCCCTCCCAAGAGAAAATCCCATCTTTCCTCATTGCGGTTCATCAGTAAATGCACGAGATGAGAGCCTACTACTGAAAGTATACCACCCACACAGCAGAGCCTGGCAAGCTACCCGTGTTGTATTTGATATGCCAAAACCCAGTAACAATTATAGACCTCATTCCCATGACCTGAAGGAATGGTTTGAGGCGCTTCATGTTCCTGGAGCGAACAGATGCTCTTGGGCTACACTAGCATGTGTCAGGACATATGGATATGTTACTGGTGCCTGCTCAAGAAAATTGATGAACAACGGGAAGACAAGTGATACAAGTGACAAGGGATCTACCCATCCACCTCCTGGCCAGGAAACAGATACGCCACGCTGGCAAAGATTGGGGGCAGGGGGTTCTGGCCCCTTTCCCACCTCTCCTTTATGCCACTTCCTCTGCTAGCTGACAACGGAGGTTCGCATTCGAACTCTCCGAGGCCAGGCTGAAGACTTTGAGGGTGAGGTATTGTGCCGAGCCTAACTGTCAGCCATGAGCCTGGACCAGGTCCTTCTGCTCTTTGTCTTGGTCTGAGTTCTTACCAGAAGCAGGCGTGCTTTCCACCCAGATTCCATTTGTGATTCTTGACGCCGTCTTCATTTTCAAAACATGGGGGGGTGGGGGACTAGACACAGCAAGAATCCCATGGGGTAAGAGGAGAAGGAGGCTGCTGGACAGAGTCCAGTGGGTCACTGCCCTCTTCCTGCCCATGGCCTGCCCTCTTTCTTGAGGAGCCCTGACATGTTTGACTTCTTTCCTCCAGTGCCCTTTAGACAGGTCCATGCTGCTTCTTAATAAGCCCAATGCTCCTCCTTGTGCCTGACCGGAAACAGGCCCTGGATAGACCACAGCTGAACTCTTGGTGAGTGGAAGAGAATGAAAGGTCAAAGGCAGCTTTGACCCTTTGTTCCACAGACTTAGTTCATCGCTGAGCCATCAAACTTTGATTTAAACTCCTTTTTCGTTTCTTTTTTTAAGTCAGCCCCTTATCATCAGTCTTTACCTTGCAGAATGTCCCATCTCTGATAGCACACATTTTTATTTTATTTGCTACTTGTGTTATGCTTGGATTATAGAACTTCCATGCCATAAAGTTTCTATGACAAATTGTTCTTTTGTATGAATGCCAACTCTCAGACTAAAAACACATGAGGGGAGGGGAACCAGGGAGAAAGTAGATTAAAAATAACCTAAATGGAGTCAAAATTAGGGGCCCAATAAAATCAGATTTTCTTGACACTTTTAGTCAATGCAAAAATAATTGTGAGAATATAAAATGATTTTTATGGTCAATTATTCTTGTCTTAGTAACTATCTATAATTATAGCCCCCTGCCAATGAACATGTAATAATCCTGCCCAGAAAGATGTGACATCCACGAGGAAGGTAAAAGCAGTTATCGCATGCCTGCATAAAATATACCAATATTGAAATGTGCTACCATGTAGGACAGATGGGGAGACGTATTTTTTTTTCTACCCTGAAAAAAATATATGCTATCTGACTTGATCAGGCCACTGACACTCAATTGATCTGCATTATTCTTCACTGGCAAGAGCCTATATACCTAAATGTCTCTGATAATAGGTATTACAGTATTAGGGGAAAAGCCTCCGTGCAGTCTATAGCAATATCAAAAGGTAGAAAGAGTAAAATCAGGGGAGATTAAGATGACACCAGAAAGCTTTGAATGAGGTGTCATTTTGCATTTAGAGAGACAACCGGGAAAGTTAAGACAGAAGAAAAAAAATGGGCCTTTTCTTAGCTGCTGCCCTTAAAGGTTTACAAATGATCTGTTAACAGAAATGAGTTTCTCTTGGGCTTCAGACACCATTTATTACGCTGGGAGAGAGACAAAAAAAAATAGAAGAAGAAGAAGGAAGATGGGAAAGACTGGAAAATTATGCTTATTTGAAGGCAACATGTTTCCCATCAGCGACATGATGAAGGTGCACGTGGTGTCAGGCAGATGTTGACATGTTAACATTCTTCAGGAGCGCCTTGAAGGGGGAAGGAGGACAAAAGAGCTTTGGGAAGAGTGCTTTCCACTGGGTTGCCACGCATTGTGAGGTGGGAAACGGTGCTGGGAAAGAAGGCGGAATCTGAGGATGAAGAGGGAGGGAGGATGGAGAAGTGGAGCCAAAGCACAGGCCTGAAGCTCCATTCTCTAGCCGAGGATGGGAGCCGGGTATTGCTCCCACTCAATTTCACTCTGGAAAGTCACCAGTCACAACTCAGATGTTATTACAACTCATTCTCCCCGTCACATGGACTTGGAACATTCCAATCTACAGTGGGTCTTTGTAATAAGGAAGAATCTCGTGCACAGAATTTTTAAGTGTTTCTAATGATCTCTCTCTATCTATATATCTATCTATATTATATGTACATGCATGTGTGTTGTGTATTTCTGTTTTAGCCTCAAGTGGTCTTGATTCTGTATGAGACTGGTCATTCGAGTTCTTCAAAGACCCGTGTAACTAAGGGGTCTAAGACCGCGTGTATCTAAGCATGCTAGGACATGCTTTCACAGGGTATACGAACTCACTAAAGCATCTCAGGAGAGGAGGGTCTTGCCCAAGCAGAGAGATCTGCCTGGCTCCCAAGTCAGAATGGAGCAGCCGGATGGGAGCACGAGCCAACAACACTGTACCGAGAATGCACCCATTGTCATTCTACCTAGAGTAAATTACTGTACCAATGTCGTCTGTATTCTAGCCTGACCTGGGGGTCAGAGACCAAAGACTGAGAGACAGAGAAAGTCACTTAGGGAGTTCCAAGTATGTCCTGCTGGCTACATTGGAGGAATTACTATTAATTTTAATATTATATATATATTATTATAATTCTAAGGACCAAAATATCACTGAACCCCTCATTGGCTCAGTGGGTCAACAGTTGCTAGGAGTAGACTGTAAAGATAGAGCAGCAGGCAGGGTTCTAATAATTAATAAATTATTATAATTATTATAATTATTATATTAAAATGATGCCTATCATTTTACTATCTCCCTTCATTAATGTAAACATTGAGATTTCAATAAAGCAAAGGATGTGTTTTGAAAGTCACATAATAATGGTTAATAAATTGTTGTAATTATTATAATCATTATTATATATTAAATTGATATCTATCATCATGTTAATATCTCCTTTCACAAATATGAACATTTACGTTTCAATAAAGTGAAAGGTGTGTTTTGAAAGTCACATAATCATAATTAATAAATCATTATAATGATTGTACATATTAAAATGATATCTATCATTATTCTACTATCTCCCTCCACAAACATGAACATAGAGGTTTCAATGAAGAGAAGAATGTGTCTTGAACGTCACAGGGCTATTCAACTGAGCAATTCCGGTTCAAACCCAGCTGCCTTTCCTTTGAAAATGAAGAGCAATTAATCTTAAGAGTAATTGATTTCCAAACACTATTCTGCATTGGCTGAATTGGTGACACCCTGTGGTGTCTTGCATTGACCCCTGCGGGCTGCATGGAGACTGAGTAAGGAAATAAGGAAACTCCTGCAAAAATCCAGAGAGAGAAGGATCCGGGCACCTTCCTACGACCTTAGTTCTCTGAATTCAGTTCACCCTCTTGACTCAAATCAGCTTGGCTGTGATGACAGCACTTACCTTTGGCAGGAATCTGGACAGCCTAGGGTGGCCCAAGACCAGCCAGTGACCCATGTATGGGCTGGGGTTGGGGACGTAGTTGCACCGGCTTGTCTGAAAGCAGAAGTGCAGTAGCCAAAGAACGCCTTTCCTTGTCATCTTCTTATCTCTTGATCCCTGGAGCGTCTGTGGATTGATGGGACCTCCTTGGCACTAGCTCCCAGTTGAGGATTTCTGCTAGGAAAGAGATATCATCCTGCAGTGGTTCCGCTGAGTCACCTTGGGGAAATCCGTGTGACACCCTGAGCACCACCAGGAGTGACTCCAGAGCACAGAGCTGAGAAGAGGCCCTGAGCACTGCCAGGTAAGGACCCCACTCCCGCCCCTCCAGGCAAAAAAGCAAACAATTTTTCTAGCCTTGTGGGTTTCAAAGGGAGATATTTCTGCAAAGTCTAGCTTCTTGCTACAAATTCTTATTTATATTGTGGTGCAGGGATCAAACCCAGGTGTAGGGGTCAGAGACATAGTATAGCATGGAGGGCATTTGCCTTGCACACAGCCAATCTGGGTTCAATCCCCATCATCACATATGGTCCCCCGAGCAGCGCCAGGAGTGGTTTCTGAGTGCAGAGCCAGGAGTGAGCTGAGCATTGCTGGGTGTGACTCATACCCACAAAAAATTAAAAAAATCTATTTTTTATGCATGCCCAGGTCTAGTGCCTGCAAGGCATGTGCTTTGCTACTGAGTCACTTGTCCCCCATTTCCAATTTAAGTTGAATTAATGTGGACATCAGTTATTTCCTTTCCCAAATCCGCACCCACCAGTTTGCTGTGAATCCTACAATGAGAATCACTGAATAAAGTTAGGAGGGGGAGAATCAGAGAGGCAGAAGACAGGACAATCCATACTGGTCACAGCAGGGAAGTCGGGTTGGATGAATGCAAGTGTTTGACCCAAAGAAAGTAAAGCCACTGGTGTTATTCATGCATTCAGACACTTTTGCTGAATAACTTCTTCCTTCTCTGTTGCACGATTTTATCTTTATTCCATGGAAATGGCTCATTCTGACTGTGGTATTATTTTTACTGTAAGTGTCTAGAAGCATTTATGAGAAGAAGAAAAAACACCTGTGAATTGTAAAAGGAAGATAAGAATAGGATTTAGGGAAGCGTGACTGCCTATAGGTCTGTTAGTGCATAGAAGGTGAAGTTTATTAACTGGTACCAGGAAGGGAAAGTTTTACTATTCATGGAACGGGATGATGACTTGATTGTAAAATCTGCAACCTCACACATTTTTCTCCTATGTGTTTTCTCCCAGGCACCTACTGCCCTGTGTAACAACTGGAAGTTCTGACTTTACTCTTAAAGCAATCTGTACTCAAAAAAAAAAAAAAAAAAAAAGAAAGGGGGCCAAAGTGATAGTACAGTGGCTAGGCTAGGGCATTTGCCATGCATGTGACCTACCCAAGTTCAATCCCTGGCATCCCATATGGTCCCCGACCACTACCAGGAGTAATTCCTGAGTGCAGAGCCAAGAGTAAGCCCGAGCATCACTGGGTATAACCCAAAAAGTAAAAAAAATGAATGAAATAATGACAGAAGGAAGGTAAGGGAGGAAGAAACAGCGCTGCTCGCTTCTACCACAATAAGAACAAATGGAATGAATTCTGGAAAAGGAACATTTTATAATTAGTTACTGAGCTGATGGGAAGAAATGAGAAATGAAATCAAGCCCTCTCTTGAAATGTTGTTGTATGTAGGAATAGTCAACAACTGTCAAAGTGGCACATGTGGTATCTAACAGTTAATCACAAAAAAAATACTCGGAAATTAGCTAAAACGGCTAAAAGCTCTTAGGAATTAGTTTGCTCGCTTTTATCATTAATTCGAAATTATAATCTTCCATTCTGATAAGATTTGGTAGTACATTATAATAGGAAAACCATAATATTTTGGAAATAGCCACTCTCTCCAAGTACTTGAATTTGTTAATCGAACACAGAGTCTCTTCGGGTCCAAAATCTCGGTTGCACAAAGACCATTTGAGATGATTTATAAGGAGGGAAAGTGTCTGTTCTGTGATGAAATTGCATAAACAAAGTTGAAATATCTACGGATGACCCGGTGCGGGAAGAATAATGCTACATCCCCGTGAGCTATTCTAGTCACAGCCATTGAAGAGCGGTTCACTAAAGTCAACCAGAAAGTTACCCCATTGAAAAATGGGAGGGAGACACTTACCAGAGAGTAACATACTCATGAAAAAAGTTCATTATCAATTATTATCAAGAAAGTGTAAATCAAAACAACAGAGAAACCACCCACACCTGTGAGAAAGGTTCACATAAAAAACGCTGAGGTCCCCGAGAGATTGTACAGCAGAAAGGGCGCTTGCCTAGAGTGTGGCTGACCTGCGTTGATCCCCTGCTTCCCACGAGACTCCACAGGGCTGATTCCTAAGCAAAGAACAGGGAATAAGCCCTGGGCATTGCTGGGTGTGGGTCCCCAAACAAAACTAAAAACCAAAGAAGCAAGCAAACAAACAAAAAGCAGAAGGAGCAGATGAGGGTGAAGAAAACAAGGTCTACAGACACAGTCATGAGAAAACAAGGAGATGTTGGCTTTTGCAAGAACGTGGATGGATGGATTACTAATTAATATTATTTAATACCAGGATTACCAGGGATGGACCTGGAAGCCCAGAGTACTATTGGGGTGGCCCTGGTAATCCCCAACACCACAAGACCAAAACAGCACCACATCCTTAAGGAAATAAAAATATTAACAATTTAATATTAAGATTAAATTGGGATACAACAAGAGTATCCCACCCACACGGCAGAGCCTGGCAAGCTCCCCATGTCATATTTGATATGCCAAAAGCCAGTAACAATTATAGACCTCATTCCCATGACCTGAAGGAATGGTTTGAGGCTACTTCATGTTCCTGGAGTGAGCAGATGCCCTTGGGCTATGTGACGGGACATATGGAGATGTTACTAGTGCCCACTCCAGCAAATTGATGAACAATGGGAAGACAAGTGAAGTGATACAAATGATTAATATTAATAAAAATATTATGAAGACAGGTTGGACCTTTGAACAAAAAAGAACTGCTTCATCTGGAGAGTAAAAAGTGGTCATGTAAAACAGAACCATAACAATAGCTGACCATTACTGAGTACCTTATGCCAAGTACTACTCTATCAGTTGTATCCTCAAAACTCCCCTGTGAGACTAATCATATTCCCTATCCTATGGGTAAAAATGAACCCCAAAAAATCGCTCACACACTGAACAGCCAGTATTCAGCTCTGCACTTCAGATTGCCACCCACTGTCTCCCAGGGGAACTGTGATAAGGAACATGTCCCAGATCAGTTTAAATTCTAACGATCATTGATTTTGCAGCTTACACTTCAGGGCTATGGAATAGTGCTTTAGAATCAGGACATGATTAAAAATCTGGACCTTTTCAAGTTGTTGATGCCGAGGTTTGTGGATATTCTTATTCTCTGGCATCACTGTCTTGATGTAGGACTCTGAGATTTCAATATTTAACTTAGAAGACTACAGCTTAGGCGAGCATGTATACAATAAGTATACATGTGGCACAATGGCTACCCATAGCTCTACCCCCAACCAATGGCGATCAGGGTTGTGAAGGCAGAATCTTTTACTAGGATAGTATCATGTACTAGATGCTGCACTCCTAAGATTCTGTATCAAAATAGTTTTGAAAGCAGTTATCAATTCTAGAACAGGCTCGAATCTGCTGAGATTCGTCATTTTGATTTCAGCCTTCAAACTCTCATAATAAAGTACCAATTTAAAAATAAGTGACAGTTTGAGGGAAATATTGGCAATTTGTTTACATAAAGAAATGAGCATCAAGGATACAAGGGGGTCAGGAAATGGCTCACGTGCTGGAGTTGATGATTTGCAAATAGGACTGCCGAGGTTCACTCCTGCCATGGATTGGCCCAGGAACAACCCGAATACTGAGTGAGGGACTGCTCCTGAGAACTACTGAGTGTGGTCCCCAAGGTTAAAAAAATGAAATAAAAATAATACAGATACAAATAACCACCCATGCTTCCCCCAAAAAAAATCATAAAACTAAGATAGAATACAGAAAAAGCAATTACCCCCAGTAGATAAACAGGAAACTATGTTCACGCACTTGTGTTTGACCTGTCCATCTGGATATCATCACCATAATCCCAATAATAATAGTGCAATTGTTATTTACAACTCAGTCTCATAGTCACCCTTCATTTTTTCACCCCATAATTTTTACTCCATTTCCCACTTGATAGCAAAAATTAAGGCAAAATATTTTTCTACGATTTATGGTTGGCCCATCTTAACCTTCCTCCTGATCTGAATTCAACTCAAGCCTGGTTTATCTCTTTGTCCCTTTGGTCACTGAGGAGGAAATGTGCTTCCCCTAGAGATGTTGGCTGCCATTTTGCAATAATGGATGGAGCTGAATTGAAGTCAGAGGGAAAAGATAAGAAGAGACTCAAGATCACTTTAGTGTTACTGCTAACGATAACTCCCAAGTCTACCTGGCTTTTGGACCACTCTGAAGTGTGGGGTTTCTGTTTCTGAGGATGAGCTTGGGGTGGAGGACTCATGGATGAAGATGTGGCCCTTAAGGAGAGGGAAACTATGTGGAAGAATCATCTAAGAAGAAAAGCTCTAGAGATAATGACATAGAAAAATATTTATCAATTTCAATCTATTAAATTTCTCAGACTGCATGTAAAGAACATGGAAAAATAATCATCATGTGTTCTGAGCAGGCCAGATCACTGAGTGATTGAATAGAGATTGAAACGGTGTGTGAGAGTTTGAGAGAAGTTTTGAAAAACTCAGACAGGAGCCAGGAAGACTGGTCCATGGTTGGAAGCCCACCTCAAGTGCTGGGGAAAAGGCAGTTGGGACAGAGATGGGACCACCAGGACAGAGAGAGCTGGAGACAATCACTGGCTAAGAACTGCGTGCAAATTGTCAGTAAAGGAGCAAACATGAGAACCTCTCAATAATTAAACCACAATGTCCAAAAGCTTTGAGAGAGAAAAAGAAAAGAAAAAGTGTCTGCCATAGAGGCAGGCTGGCAAGGTGGGGAATAAGCGGGAGGGAAACTGGGGACATTGGTGGTAGAAATGTACACTGGTGGAGGGACAAGGTTGGGACATTGTATGACTGACACCCAACCTGAACAGCTTTGCAAGTGTATCTCATGGTGACTCGATAAAAATAAATTATCCATTAAAAATCATGCCAGGGCAGAGAGATAGTATGGCAACCAGGGACTTGTCTTATACATGGCTGAGGTGGGTTCGATCCCCAGCACGGAGCCAGGAGTAGTCAGCCCCAAGCACTGCTGGGTGTGGCCCCAAAGCAAACAAGCAAAAAATGAAATATATAAAAATTAAAAATCATGACATACTTCAAGATTAAAATGTGTGTTTTGTGTGTATGTATGTATGTATGTATGTATGTATAATATATATATTATAAATCTGTGAAATCCTATAATTTGTAAATCCCTAAAGATATATATTTCCTTTGGGGGATTAGATGCAAGCAGACTTACAATTCAACTTGTTTAATTTATCACTGATTTAGATAAATTTTGTCTTCCCGGATCCATTTTTTTTTAGCTAATTAAGCCAGTATTTAGTCCCACGGCCTTGGTGGGGTCACAACTGTTAGAGACACAATTATGAGGAAGACATTCCTATGTCCTTATGTTGCACAATATAATGAGAAAGACTGGAATAAAAAATATGACTTTTATGACTTTCATTTCTTTTCAGTGCCACGAGTGCATGTCTTTGGTTTTATTTTCAGAAAAACCTAATTAAAGTTAACGTTCTTTAGAAGCAGACTCTTTAAGTCCAAGTGCTAAGCGAGAAATGTAGCTTCTTGAACTTCTTTATCACTCTCACTTTATTTTCACTGTTTTTGACCTGAGAGGGAGGGAGGAAGAAGGAGGGAAGAGGAGGGAGGGCTGGAGGGAAAATGGGTGAAATCCAATGAGTTACATGGACCCCAAAGAGAGTCACGGAATGTCTAAGTTACAGGGGAAATGAGCAAAGAGAAGAAGCGGGTGAATATTTAAAATATAAGTGCATTATAAACCTACTGCACCGTCAGGAGCAATGAACTTTTGCTGATGACACAGGAAGTGATCCCAGAAGCCAGAGGCCCCAAATCTTGGCTGTGTTGCAAATCCAAGTCCAAGCCCCGAATCCAGTGACTGCCAAGCTTCCTGGGTTCTCCCCCTCTCATGTGTCCAATGAATTCTTATCCAGGCTCTGTTAGATACCTTTGATTTATTTAGCATCCATAGAGAGCACAACAGCACTTGGTACCCCAATTACAGTGCTCATTTTTCTAGTTCTTTGTTATTTTGAGGGGCCATATCCGGCAGTGCTCAGGGATTGCTCCTAGCTCTGTGCTCAGGATTCACTCCTGGTGGTGCTCAGAGGATCTGGTGGTGTTGGGATCAAACCAGGGCTGGCGACATGCCAGGCAAGCATCCTAATCTGCATAGTATCCCCCCAGTCCCCCTTCTCTACTGTTATGCATGTTTCAGAAATGTATATTATGTTTCAGTTTATGGCCATCATTCAGGAATTTCCATTTTCATAAACAATATGCCCCAAATCCTTCAGAACTGGAAGGAGATTCTTTACACGTATATAATATATACGTGTAAAGAATCTAAATTTTGTATCGAAATACTAAAACAAAGAAACATTCAAAGAGAGATTTGCTTTCAGAAAGAAAAGATGTATAGTACTGGGCTGGAACAATTAAAAGTACTTCCATCTTTGAAATTTTTCTTAGTGTGTCTTATCATGATGATTAAGTCTCCTAATTGAATTCAATCCTTTCACCATAACTGTGTGGTTTTGTACATCATAATCTGTAAATCCCTAAAGCACGCATGAGATACTGTACCCAACACAGAACAAAATGGTCATAGTATATAAGGTTATCAATGCACTGGAGTGTATTTATGCTTGGCCGAGTCAGACATCTGACTTTATGTTTATAGCTGCTCATGTTTATGTTATGATAATGTACACACAGTAAGTACATGTATATTTGGGGAGTGTTTCAGTACATTTTTAATTGTAATGAAGAAGACATATTATGTGGAAACACAATCTCTTCTTCCTTGCCATTTCAAACACAATAATTATTCGCATGTCCATGTTCACTTATCTTCAAACAATCTCACTCCTGGTCATTCTATTAGCTCTTGGGATGTGATGAATTAAAAAAAAAAGCAACCAAGCAAAAAGTGCCCTTTACTTTTAAGGAAATGGTGTTTTCTCATTTCTCTTAATGCAACATGTAGTGCCAAGAAAAACTAAATAACAAAGTGGTCTGTGTAAGTACGGAGGAGTGAGAGAAATGGTAACTAAGATCTTGTAGGGAAGAGAGAAGGTCATCTGAACTGGGTGTGTGTGTGTGTGTGTGTGTGTGTGTGAAAGTTCTATACAGTGATATATCTTAAACTGAGGTCAAGATGAAATAATAGAGGAAGAAAGAAGGGGAATAGAAGGAACAAAGGAAGGGAGGGAGAGAAGAGGCAGGGAAGAAAGGAGCAAAAGAAAGTAAAATGTCTGTGATGTAGAAAGAAATGAAGAATATCAGCATTCAAGAAAATAATAAAAGTACCTATGAACAACGATTTAGAACATCTAAAGAATAGTGGGTACGTTTAAGCCTGGGATCAGCTGCTGAAACTGGGGCAGATGGACTAAGACCACACTTGTTTGAATTAACATCTTCACTAAGACCCAAGCCCGGTTTCCTGATCAGCCGCTGGGCTAAATGGCAGAGTGAAATGGGAAGACACCCCTCCCCCCATGCAGAAAGAATCCTCCTGGCCAAATCAGATCTTTTACCCCCATTTACAGTTAATGTCCTGCCCCTCAAAATGTTGCAGGTGTGGCTGCAGTGCCCAGCTGTGTCAGCAGGTGGCAGACAGGAGACAGGCTTGTCTACACCCAGGGTTCTGCCCGTGGGCCCTGGATGGTTGATAATCTGACATAGAAAAAGACTGGGCCCCCTTGCATGAACCCAGAGCCATGGCAGAGCCTGGCAAGATACCTGTGGTGTATTTGATATGCCAAAAACAGTAAAAATAATGGACCTCAATCCCAACGAATGGAGACGTTACTGGCGCCTGCTCGAGCAAATCGATGAACACGGGAAGACAAGTGTGACAAGTGACATTTAATTTACTTATTTATACATTTAGTTTAAGTACAAAATTTTGCTACTTGTTTACTCTTTGTTTTCTCTATTTTTGTTTCTCTTTCCTTGCCTTATTTCAGTAAATATCACTATCACTATCTTCCCATTCATCATTGATTTGCTTGAGCGGGCACCAGTAACATCTCCATATGTCCTGTCTCATGCTAGCAGAACCCAAGGGCATCTGCTCGCTCCAGGAACATAAAGAGCCTCAAACCATTATATTAGGTCATGATAATGACCTAATATAATTGTTACTGGTATTTGGCATATCAAATACAACACAGGTAGCTTGCCAGGCTTACCGTGCGGGTGGCATACTCTTGTAGTCACCTCTAAATACAACATTTATTGATGAATCACGTGGCCAGGCTGTGTATATAAAAGTTTAAAATACTTGATTCCATCTCTTCTGCTGGATTTTTGGTTTTAGTAGTTCACTAGAGATCACATTCTAAATTCTTTATTTTGGGGTTTGGGGCCCACACCCAGCTGTGCTCAGATCTTACACCTGGCTCCAGGCTCAGGGATCTCTCCTGGGGACTCAGTTGGACCTATGTGGCTCCAGGGATTGAACTTCGGATCAGCCGTATGCAAGGCAAACACCTGACCTGCTATATTATCTCTCTGCGTAACCTTAGAACAATATGTGTTTTGATTGGGGGCAGGGGCTGCATTCAATGGTGCTCAAGGCATAATGCTGTTTAATATGTAAAACTAAAGAACATGATTAATGTAACACAAGAGTAGGAGAAAGTGTACCGTATGCACTGAATCAGAGGATAGCATCATCCCAATTTGTCCATACTGTACTTTTGCTTTTGCTTGCTTGTTTGTGTTGTGGTGCTGGGGATGGAAACCCGGGCTTCACATGTCTCAGCCCTCCCCCTGAGCTGTATCTCTGGACCTACATCTGTTTTCATCAACGCTGTCATACAAAGACAGAGTATTAAAAGAGAGCGTGTCGACACTTTCTCCACATCTATGTCCCTTAAGTCCTCACAGATCCAGTACACTGGCCTATGTCTGAAACAGCTTCTTACTTATCACAAAAAGAAGAAAAGAGCTCATAGAATTAGTCAGATAGGAATGAATTTAATTGACGGCGTAAAAAATTTAATTGGGTTAGATCTCATCCTTTTTATGCCTTGTGGCAAAATGAGAAGAATGTGCACTTTAGAATTGCTTACTAGCTTTTATTTTTTTTAAATTTAGAGAAATTTATTTTACTTCCCTTAGACTCTATTTTTTAATCTGAAAGACTAGAGAAATAAAATCTGCCAGAGAGTGTTGAAAAGACTTTCTCTGCTGTGTTCACTGTTAACACTTTGTTAGTATTCACTCTTGTCTTCTAAATTACACTGTTATAATAACAGCATTAATAATACTGCTAGTATTCACTCTTTTATTATGTCTTTTTGGATCACACATGGCGATCCTCAGGGGGTTACCCTAGGCTCTATACTCAGGGATTACTCCTGGAGGTGCTTGGGGGACCATATGGGATGCTGGGGACCAAACCTAGGTCAGCCATCCATGTGTAAGGAAAATGCCCTCCCTACAGTACTATTGTTCTTGCTCCAAAACTTTTAGAAGTCACTCTTAAAATACTGTCAGTATCCACTCTTGCCATCTTTACTATCAAAAGGATATCCTGGTTTTATCCAGGTATTTAGCTATCATAAAGGCTCCAGTGCAAAGCCTTCCTTGGGTCTAGGACTTTGAGGGGCTTAGTCAGTGTCAACTAACTCATCAGATGAGTTGCTCATCTACATGAATATTTGATTCAAAAAAGTATCATAGTGCCATAATGAATTCCCCATTAATGAGCTTCTGTGGCTTGCTTTGCAGGATTTGTGAAGACTAACTATTCCAGGTTTCTAGTGCAGAGTTTGCCATGGAACTGTGGTCTACTCTTAGTAGTTTCTCAACATTTTCTTCCGTAGTTAAGTTTCACTTGACCTGGGTCCTCAAAACTATTATTGTATTTCCAATGCTAGTTGGTCAATACCTTCCTTCCTCTGTTTTCTGAAATTAAGTCATCTCAGTGACCGTGAACTATGAAGGGACTAAACTGATCTCTTTTACAGACAGAAGAACCTTCTTGAATGAAATTATTTCTGTACCACTGGGCAGACTCTCTAGAATGTACTGGTATATCATTTTCTCCAGTTTATAGTTTTCATTCCATTTTGCTGTTTCCAGCGATCACTTAGAAAACCTCTTTAAAAAGCTCTCTTGAGGGGGGGGGTATGTATCTATAGATCTAACTCAAGTATCTGTTTACAAAATGGTCAAATTCAGCCTTTTCGTACAAGGGTAGGAAAAAATATGCCTAAATAGTCATCAAATGGGAATGCAGAGGAAGCACCAGGATCGCTTCCCACTAAGATGTGATTTTAATTTGGTTTGGGGGCCACACATGGCAGTGCCCAGGGTTTCTTCCTGGGCTCTGTGTCAGGGATCATTCCCAGTGGTGCTTAAAGAACCATCTGCGGTACCAGCCACTGAACTGAAGTCAACCGCATGCAAAGCAAGCAATGTGCCCCCTTCATCCCACTATCCCTATGCGATTATTCTCTTATAATGGAGGGACTTCTGCACATATTCAGCATACCTTTTTGAGTCTCTGTCTTTCATGGACGTTTTCCTCTACCCCATGCAGTGGATTAGGGCTTTCCTTCAGAGACCTTGCTTGGCTTCATTACTGTACACCATCCTTTGGATCAGGACTTACAGCTCTTTTCCATTAGAGATGCAAAATGCAACTAGAACCTAGGGTGTGGAGGAGTGGTTTCCGGGAGCAGGGGGATGCAACAGCCACCGAGCTCCCTGCTCTGTGGGAGTCAGGAGTGAGCTCTGTCTTTCAATTACAGCTGCTCACGCCTCTCCTTTGGAACCCCATGAGGCAGACTAGTTAAAGAGAACACACCATAACGCATCAGCTTGGGAAGGGGCCCCCAAATTAATCTTGCCCAGGATGCGAGGAAACACTTCGCTGACATTTGCGGTCCCTGTCAGCCCTAATAAAGAGATTTTTACCTGTATTTGCCTATTCCACACTTCAGTCCCTCAGCCAATTTTGGAAATTATTTCTGATTTATGGCACTCTCTCGGGCGGTGTCACCTTGCCTGTCATTTATGCCTCAAAGCAAATGCTAAGTGAATGCTGGCTGGTAAAATTAATAAGGGAAACCTTTACTCAAAAACCCCCTTAGAAAACGGCTTATAAAGGGGATCATTCAACCAGGCAGTGACTTGGTGGCTGCGAGTGGTACTTAGAAGTGAGTCAGAGGTAGCCAGAGAATTGAGTGGTCCGGGGAAGCTTTTCAAAGCTCTTTTCTCTTTGTCCCATTTGAAGTGTGGCCACTTGGAGGAACACAAAGAAGTTTGACGGAAGTTGGTAGGTGATGATACAGATAAAAGGTAGGTGCAGATAAAGTCAGATGGTAGACAGATATGATTGGCAGGCGGGCAGATGAAGGCTCAAAGAAGATCGATAGAAGGAAGACAAACGACAAACAGTAGATGGTGGGATGATGGGCTTAGAGATGGAAAATAATAGATGGATAGATGGAAAGATGGATGGGTAGAAGACAGGTAAGTTGGAGGCATGCAGGTGGCAGATAAAGGAGTAGTGATAGAGGAACATAGAGATAATATGGTAAGTGAAGAGATGGAGAGAGACTATAGGTAGAGAGGAATGAAGGACATGACTGCCCATTGTGAGCAATCAAGGTGCATTTCTCCAGGTACAGGTTCAAGAAAACCGTCATCACATGACAAAGGGATGTGCCATCCAAAGTCATGTGTGCACTGGGTAGTGAGACGGTCGCATGAATTTAATTGCAACTGGATATTTGGCACTTCTGTCACGGACCATTTTTGATATTCAACCCCTCTCCTTCTTTCTGAACAGAGCAATCAGATTTTAAAAGCTTGTTTAGAGTTAACAGGAATTACCACTGTGCTGCCTGTTGGATGTAGGAAAGCAGGGAAGCAGCCTGTTCCACATCATTTTTATAGTTGTGGCAATTAGTTAGTATTTCTCTTTCTCTTCCCTCCCAGAAAGAAACCGGGAACAAAGGTCAGTCTCATTTCCAATCCATCACTTCAACTGAGAAATGTGTCATTTTTCTCCTTGACCAAAAATACCTCTCAGCCTCCCCATTCCTGCCCCGAGTCCAAACAAATCGCAAGTAGTTTAGTTCTGAGATGGGAAGATTTCTCTTGTCTGACATGCCGGCGTTGGTGCTGGAGTAAATGCTCAGGATGGCATGGAAATAGCCAGTGAGAAATGAAAACGCCCCAATGACACCACCAGGGAATATTCTATTATCCGAGGTAACCCACTGCAAAAGGAGAAAACACCAGAGCTGGCGGAACGAGCACTTCCTCAAGCTGCTTGTCTTTGCAATTGTCCTCTGTGGTATAATCACAAAAAGCAGAATTTCATTTGCCCCTAAACACTGCGCATATACTAATGGCTTTCAAATTTTCACAGCATGAGCCCGTGATGTTCAAAGACCAGTTAAGTTACAATTGATAATTCAAGGGAGTTTAATAAGAGCGAAGCTAAAGGATTTTGAGCTTGTACATGACTCAGAGGAGGGCGGTTTGACAGTGGTTTTCCTCTTGTAGAGACAAGGTCTCTAAGGTCCTAGGAATCTGCAAGAACAGAGTGGGCAAGAACAGAGTGGAATCTGCAAGAACAGAGTGGCAATGTTTGAGGGCATTGGTGAGTGAGCCGCTATCTTAGGACTAGGTAAGGAAAATGTGATTCTTTAACCCCCTCCTGAAAGATGGACCCTTACAGCAGCCTAAAATGTTGATCGATAATAAGAAAAGTAAGAAGTGACATAATTTTAAAGGAATTACACAGTAAAATGCTCTCATTGTAAAAAATACTCCAAAAATTATTTTCAAAGACAGTAAATTATGCCTTATTCCAGTATCTGGCTGTTACTCTTATCAACTTTCCTCCTGTAGGCCATCATATATTTTTTATTTTTCATTTATGATCCCAAATATAAGCCTTTAATTATACTAAATGTGTTTACTTTTTTTTTTTTTTTGCTTTTTGGGTCACACCCGCGACGCTCAGGGGTTACTCCCTGGCTCTGCACTCAGGAATTACTCCTAGTGGTGCTCAGGGGACCATATGGGATGCCGGGGATCGAACCGGGCTGGCACAGGCTGGCGCATGCAAGGCAAACGCCCTACCAGCTGGGCTATCGCTCTGGCCCCTAAATGTGTTTACTTTTAACTGCTACATTATTTAACGTGAATACACTTTAATTTCTGTAATCAATAACTTAGTGCAATTTTGCTTTTTTTTTGTTGTTGTTGTTTGACTCCATGTATTATACTGCACGAAAAACTTATTTGGTTTTGAGGGAGCCGCACTCAAGTGGTGTTCAGGGCTTATAGCTGGCACTGAGTTCAGAGATTGGGGTTTTGGGGGACCATATGTGGTGTCAGGGATCAAACCTGGATTGGTCATTTGCAAGGCAAGCATCCTACCTGCTACACTGTGTCTTGGGCTCCAAGGTGAACTCAAAAATAAAATATCTTCTACCTTATATTTTGGAGACTTAGGACTGATGTGTAGGAATGTCATTTCCTGGATAAGAAGTAAGAAATTTTTAAGGGTCTTCATTAGTATCACTAAAGTGTTTTCAATCACAAACAAGTAGTTTTAGGTATAAGAATATCTGAGGAAAGACTATATCTACTATCTTCCTGTTCATCATCGATTTGCTCAAGTGGGAACCAGTAGCATCTCCATATGTCCTGTCTCATGCTAGTAGAGCCCAAGGGCATCTGCTTGCTCCAGGAACATAAAGAGCCTCAAACCATTATATTAGGTCATGGGAATGACCTAATATAATTGTTACGGGTATTTGGTATATCAAATACAACACGGGTAGATTGCCAGGCTTACCATGCAGGTGGCATACTCTTGTAGTCATCTCTAAATCCAGCATTGATTGATGAACGGGGTGGCGGTTGCGGGGCTGTGATAGGCTGGTCTGCTGGGTGGAGTTTTGATGAGAGGGAAGTCCGGATGTGGAAAATGGTGGCTCTCTCGTGGAGTTGGGGGGTCATTTGGCTTGTTGCGAGGCTCTGCTGGGGTGGCTGGCAAGGGCTAGAACCCGCCATCCCTCCCGGTGCCTCGTGAGTGGCTGGGCACAGGGAGAGCCGGTAGCAGCTCTGCCCCAAACTATGCAAATATTTGAATCAATAATATAACTCTATAGGGATCTATCTAATGAAGAAGGTGAATTGAAAGGATACAGGAAGAAAGAAGAGGAAGCGGTCAGTATCTTAGTTTTATAAGTATTTACATTAATAAATTCTTCAGATAAAAGGCTGCCCCTGAGGGATAACAACTATGTCTCCTAGGTCAAGGGCCAATCCGTAGGGGCCAGGGCAATGGTACCTCAGGGAGGGCACTTGTCTTGCACTGGGCCCACTCGGGTTCTGTCCTCACCGCCCCAGATGATTTTCTGAACCCCTGCAAGAGTGATCCCCTGACCAACAGTCAGGATTAAGCCCCGACTAGGACCAGTTGTAGCTCCCAAAGCAAAGCCAAAAAGAGCCCATCTAAGGGAAGAGCCATAATGGTACGTCCTGATGCCACTGATGACCTCGTTCAGGGCACATTCCAATCTCTGAGTCAGCTGTTCTGGCATTTTTTATGATTGGGAAAGCAAGAATATAAATAAACTTATTGATTCCCCTAGGAAATTGAGAGTGGATAGAGAGAGAAAGAGAGGGAGAGAAAGAGAAAAGAGAGAGAGAGAAAGAGGAGGACAGAGAAAGAGAGAGGGAAAGAGAAAGAGGGAGGGCGAGAGGGAGAAAGAGAATGAGAGAGAGGGAGAGAGAAAAAAAGAGAGGGAGGGAGGGAAAGAGGGAGAGGCATCTACTTAAAGGGTTGCAAGATTCCCATATTTTTTAGTCTTTTTCACTATGTAGAGACTTTTTTGTAGAAAAACTTTTTGGAAAGTCATCTATTCTTTAAAGTATTCTTTAAAGTATAACTCAATAACAGTGGCCACCTTGAAACATCTTAGCTGAGTATCTTACTATTTAGAATGATACTAAATAGTCATAAAATGCTATTGATTATCAGGAAAATGTACAGTCATTTAGTTAACCGGCTCTACATATTTGGGGGTCACATTTCTTTGAGAAATGGGTGACAGCAATGGACGTATTTTCGCAGGAATGGGCACCAGCAGTCAGAACGTTAACTACTGGACCCAAAATGGGGGATCCAAGAGCTGATTCTATCCCCCACATCCTTCCTGTCTAGCTGAAAGTCCTTGACTGTCAATCTTACCACTCATTTCAAGGATACGGAAGGAAAAAACAAAGAGTAGTTAAAAGTTTGGAAAGTAAAAAATAAATTTGCTAGGAAGGCTATCAGTATAATATACATTTTCTGCCTTCCTGATTTCTACCACATTAGTCCTATGTTACAGGCTAATCCATTAAAATTCAAAGAGGGAAAACAAATTACCATGATTCTATCTTACAGAATAAACAGAGAACAAAGAAGAGATATTTGCAAGCCTTCCGGTTTAGCGACGGTTCCCGTCTCCTACCCAAGAATAAAATAAATTTGCAGTTGAGAATAGAAAACTGGAGGCTGGATCCATTAACTGCCGGTGGTCCAGGGATTTCATCTGATCGCATCACACGTTTCCACCAACATATTTTGTGAAGAAAATCCATGTTTAAGAGCTAAACAGTTGTATTTGCATACCTGCGTGATTCACAGGCCATCTTCTCCCCGTGCTTATCCAATTTGCATTAGCAAATATGAAAAGACTCTCACTGAGAGATTTCCCTTCTGCACTCTGAAGTTTGACCCTTCCAGCTCTGAAGTTGACAGTAATCATCTGGTTTAATTTTTGAGCATCCAATGTCTACAGCTAGTAGAGTTCTTTAAGTAAATTGAATGCCTCTTCCATCATCCCCTCAGGCCCGCTAATTTGAAAAAACATATGAAAGGAAGATGTACAAGTGCCCTGGTTTTGATGAGGTCTTCTACATATCCAAGTTTCCGATTTAGAGATTTCAGGCATGAGATGCTATGGAGCGTTAGGAAATCCGCTGTCTTGAATACATTTGTAGACAGACACACCACCACTGCCCTTCACCAGTTAGCTTAATCATAACACAACTCCCCCAACTCAACCAGATGTAAACTATCCTCTGGGTAGTGTTCATATTTTAGGACAATACAGCTTAGCTTTCAGTTAGATGAGTTCTCTTTGCGATTAACTTTTTTTTTTGTTTTTTTGGGTCACACACAGTGATGCTCAGGGGGTTAGTCCTAGCTCTGCACTCAGGACTCACTCCTTACTGTACTCAGGCGATTCTATGGGATGCCAGGGATCAAACCCTTATGCCTGGAAAGGCAAACACCCTCCCTGCTGTACTGTCGCTCCAGCCATTTTCCCTAAGAGGAGAAGTCCAGTTGTAGGGCTTTTGCTTTTTTAAGGCTAACTGTGCCTTCAAGACTATGTTTGAAATAAGTTTCACTTAGAAAAGCATAAAAGAGAAGAATGTGGAGAAAAAGAATTAGGGCACATCTACTTCTGTTTCTTAGGTGTGTGTTTAGAGGGCAGAGCTGTCAAAAGGTAGCAGTCCTTTATGCCCAGCTCTGCTAAGGGTCTCTAACTGGCTATGATCGCCATTGTCCACTTCCCACGATGGGTCTCTAACTGTGCTATGATAGCCATTGTCCACCTCCATGTATGGGTCTCCATGAATGCCATAGTCCAAGTATGGGTCTCCATGTATGGGTCTCCCACCCACCTCCATGAACACCATTGTCCGTTCACCTCTGTGTATGGGTCTCTAACTGTGCTATGATCGCCAGTGTCCACCTGTGTTTGGGTGTCTAACTGTGACATGAGCCCCACTGTCCATAGGAACCCTGTGACAGACATTTATTTTTGCTGTCACTCTCTTTGTATTGATGTGTTTTTCATTGGAAATAGTTGCTTTCGTAAATAAATATACCTGCGTTTCTTTATAATTCTGACTTGCACTTAAAAATGACTGGACGTGGCTCATCTCTCATTGCCAAGATGAGAAGGCTCAGGGCAAAATGCCTGGGGCGTGCAGCAGTATATGATACCATCATTACTTTGGGGGATCATGTCCACCTTCTTTACCACCATGGAAATGTTCGCCATGACAGCACAGGTCTAGGTCGTTCAAATTCCCGTGTCTCTCTTCAATTCAAAAAGCATGTCGGATGTTAAGTGCATTTGGGTTGCGTGATCCTCTGAGTTTCTTGCATATTTATGGTGTCTCTTACAGGCAGGATCTGTACTGAGAACGGACCTCTCTAGGGCATTTTAAATTTCTGGGGCATTTATTATCTCTCTGTGACACAGGAAAACAGTGGTTTCCATTTGGGTTAAGTACACCTTCACCAAACCTCCTTCCTCTGCACTGGATGGGAAGGAGTGAATTGAGATCCAATTTATCTCCCACTGGACTCCTCCGGATTGACAACTTCTTTTGGCCTTAACACCGTTAAATAGTATCTGAGATGTTTTCCAAGAAAATGCTAGCCCATATTTCATAGCAGCGCCAGCATCTATCAGTCACTCAAGACTAGGTCCCTTGGGGATGACGGATGGGTTAGCCCTGATCTCCTCCCTCCCTGCACCCACGTCCTTTGCCAAGTCAGCCTGAGATTCCCTCCCACAGAAACAGAGCAGTGTTCTTCCCTATTCTTGACAGGAAGAACACTTTCCTATTCAGATCTTCTTCAAGCTCACATGGTTGAGCTTGGCCATGTGACGCCTAGGCATTCCAGCAGGGCTGACAAATCTGGGGCTGAAAAGGGGGACTGTATCACTGGATTAGTCCCCAGCATCTCTGCCATTTATCCTAAGAGCTTCCTCCATGTAGCTCTGCCCCCCTCCGCCCCCGTTTACCTCACCCCAGAGCTCAAGCCATAACAAGGCAGCTAAGGGCAGCTGGGTTCATTGTTGAAGGCAGAGTGGCCCCTAGCCCCTAGCTGACACACAGCAGAATGGCAGAAATGCCCAAATATCTGCTTATCTTCTCCCCCATAATTTCATGGGCGTTGTTCTGGAGCAAGACACGACGGATCTAGTCTCTGAACCTCTTTTCGATGTGAAAGCAGTGCATTTCCTCAGGGAATCACACTTCTGAGGCTTGCGTTTATAATACTAAGGATTTCTAGCAAAGGGGTAACTTCCTGGGTGCCCGTTACTGCTCTCTTTCAGAAAATTCACCCTGTTAGAAATAAGGTGGAGAAAACTCTTGGTTGAAAGGTAGACAGAGATTCAGCTAAGACTTGCTTCTTCTTCTCCCAGTTATTCTGCTGTTCTTCAAAATGCTGGAAGTAGAGATTCGTTCTTTTGTTTATTAATTCATTCAACAAATGGCTCTTAAGTAATACCAGGCCCCGCCCCAATCCCAGGAAAAAGCTCAACCATGTGAGTGTCAACATGAGCTCGCCACTTAAAAGAGAGATGAGGGATGAAGTCAGTGATGGGCAACGGCCCAGCAATGCCAACAGGCTCATGACATGAAGCCAGTGACGGGCACTGTCCCAGCAATGCCAATGGGCTCATGAAGAGTTAGAACGGCAAAAGACTTTAAAAAATGGAATGGCTTAGGTGCGGTTTAGGTGAGGTGTTTACAATCATGTTAACATTCATTTCATGGTTTTGGTGTACATGTATTCCTCAACTCACGACCAGCAACGATCCCGCTAACACCTCCACGCCTTGCAGCACCTCCAGTCCACTCCACCCTGAATCTGTGCTCAGTGTGTGCTCCCAGGACCTGTCACCAGTGAGCACTGTCCACTCGCAGGCAGTGAACGCACCCTTGACTCGCCCCGCCCCTTTGGCTCACTTTGCTCAGGATGAAGCCTTGCAATTCCACCCGAGTTGCAAGCAAAGGGCATGGTTCTCTTTTTCTTGGCAGTGCGTAATATCCCATGGTATATAGCGACCCCAATGTCTCCATCATCTGTCCCTGTGGATTTGGACTGTTTTCCTATCCTAAGTGTTGAATAAATATGGGGCGTACATGCTTGTTTGTTCTTTCCCATTTGTGTTTTTGTATTTTGAGGGTGGGGTAGATGCCATGTGGAATTTCTGGATCTGGCGGGAGCATTGTTCTTAGATCCCTCAGGAAAGAGGATCATTCGTTCACTGCCTGGGCCAGCTTCTGTATTGTCCTTAGATCCTTCAGGAAAGAGGAACCCTCGTTCACTGCCTGGGCCAGCTTCTGTGAAGAAGGCTTTTGTGCTGCACACAAATCATCTGAGTTAAACTTCAGAAGCCTTTGACATGAAACAGAAGGAGCCCATCCTGTTCCCATGTCGCAGGCCAGGAAACACAGAAGGAAACAGTATGTCCTGGGCCAGGTGTCCGGCAGTGTCCAGTGGCTATATTTGAGCTTTGTCCTGTCTGATAGCCAGAGCCTGAGCTCCCAGCAGGACATCACAGATGGGAGAATCCCAAGCTATTTCCTAAATAATGCTTGGGAAGCTGTTGGGAGAGAGTGCATACCCATAGGCAATAGGGAAGGGATCACTCTGGCAAGGGTGCTTGGAAATGGCCACTCTGGATAAGAACTGTGTGCTGAAAGGAGGGAAAGGAACACGCATGATAACCTTCACCTTTCAGTACCCGTATTACAAACCATCATGCCCAAAAAGGAGACACAGAGAGAGAGAGAGAGAGAGAGAGAGAGAGAGAGAGAGAGAGAAGGAAATTCCCTGTCATAGAGGCAGGCTGGGGAAGGGTGGTGGTGGGAGGGAAACTGGGGGACGCTGGTGGCGGGAAGTGTGCACTGGCGAAGGGACGGGGGTTGCAACATTTCATGACTGAAACCCGATCATGAACTGTATCTCACGGTAATTCAATTAAAATAACATAAAATAAAATGAAAATAATAATGCTTGGGGTGAACAGCAGTCAGTCATTGCAGTGGGTCCCCTGTGGCTACAACAAGCTGGTCCCAGACTTGAGTCTCTCAGGGTGGGCGGTGGGGAGGGTTGATATTTACAGGGTCCGGGAAGTTAAATCTGACTGCGACTGGGCCAAAGGGTGTCAGCTATCAATTTGGTCTCACCTTCCTTTTCCTGGAGAATTCTGACTCACTTCTGCTTCCTTCCCCTCCCTTTCACTTCTGTCCTCGAAGCCCACCATGCTCCTGTGAATGATGGTCATATCCTGACTTACGCCACCGGGGCCATCAAGAGAAGGGGATGACCTGAACTTTGGCCTTGACTGAACCTGATTCTATCCCATTCTCTGGCCACGCCCTCTGGTCGTCGTTTTTCTGTGAACTCTGCAAACAGCCACCCCCTAATTTCCTTTCTTTCCTAAGTAACTTCACTCCCGCTTGTCCTTCCTTCCTCGCCCACTGCGCCATCTCTCGGCACACTGTGTCTCTTCGGGCTGTGCCTGTTCCTAGCTGGACAACAGGAGTTCACTAACCTTCTCCACTTAGCTTCTGAACCACCGTGTGTGCAACTGGTTGGAATATACAACTGGTTAAGACACATGAAGCCCTTACGATTTTGTTTTTCTGTAGCGCCAACCAGTATCACGTTACTTCCAGCTAGGCTACAAACTTCTGCGCAGACATCTAATTTGACATTTCAAACCACATTACTCTCCTTGCCTGCCCCTGATCCCTCAACATCGCACCCAAGGCTCCGCGCATCATGGTCCTACCCCTAAACCTGACCTTCAGTTGCTTTCTTTTTTGTTTGGGTTTTGGGTCGCACCCATTCTGCTCAGTGCTTCCTCCGTGACTCTGTGCTCAGGGATCACTCCTGGCAGGACTCAGGGGCCCAGATGAAGGGCTGGGGCTGGAACCTGGTCAGTTGCTCTCAGACAAGCACCTTCCCCTGCGTGCTATCTCTGCGGCCCCTGCGCTGCTTTCTCTGAAGGATCTTTTCCAAGAGATGAATCCTGGTCTCTTGCTGATCCTATTCTTCCCCAGAATCATTAAGTCCTATTCTACCAGCCTATCTCCCTCCAGTCTGCCTCCCTTCTGGCACCCCTCCCCAGATATACAGGGATACTCTACTTTGCTACATGTATGTATATGTGGAAAAGACCTGGACTAGTCCAATTAATTTCCCTTTGCTATTGCTGTTCTTCTAGAACACTCTGAAACCATCCAAGTGCATTCACGATCTTCTATCCAAATGCCGACAAGAGGTCTTCGCCATTAAGTCAGTGTCATTTTGCGTTTTCAGCAGAGTTGACAAGTGGCTCTCTCTGTCCTATATACTATTCTGTCCTTTTCTAGCCACAATCCTACTATCTTCCCCGAGGGCTCTGGGGAAGTGTGGACTACTGGTGGCTCATGTTACCTTAAAATCCTTTTCTCCCCACCTGCAATGCAAATTGAAAGCTATTAAGTATGACCTCAAACAAAGGGTCTTTAATATGTGAAGCAAAAAATAAATGTAGATAAGAGGAAAATCTAGACTTACTAGAACTCCCAGGAGGATATAATAGAATTGCGGAAAGTAAAATATCTTTCTGGTTTCTTATAATCCTTTCACTAATTTCCCCCCATTGGACCTGATAAGTTCTTATGAAAATACATCTTTCTCTTTTGAAAAAGCTTCTTTCACTTTTGTTAATACATCAGGTAATCTCTCCTAAAGCTAGTCTAAGATCATTTGAGTTTGGATAGTGTGGTTATGAATCCAATTTTGTAAGAAAAAAAAATCACAAATGGACTGATTAAAAAAAATTAACGAGGACCATAGGTGGTGTAAGCGTCTCTTTCTCTACCTCCTTTCTGCCTTCAAGAAAAGATTTCAAACCTATACATTTGTCACGTTTGTCATCATATAAAATATCTGTAAAAAGAAAGCAATTACCAACAGTCAACAGCTGAGAACATGAAACTGAGTTTACATAGATGTTGTTCTGGCATAAAACCCTTGGAGTGAAGCGCTATTGAATGTGCAAGTGCGGACGCCAGCTAGTTAAATGGGCACCTTCATACAGATCTCTGGAGAATCTGCCTTCTTTTTGCCAGATGTAGCTTTCAGAGTTCCCCTCCAACCTTCACAGACTACATCATACAGTACAGTAGAGTCAGCTGGCTGTTTACGCATCTCTCTTAGTCTGCATGGATTGAATTATACCAGAATTTTGTTTTGCTTTGAGGGGGACACACTAGCGATGCTCAGGAGTTCCTCCTGGCTCTGCACTCAGGAATCACTGACCCTCAGGTGATCCCCGAGGATCACCTGACCCTCTTGGCAGCACTCAGGGGACCCTTGGGGATGGTGGGGATCAAACCCTGGTTAGCTGTAGGTAAGGCAAACAAACGCCCTCCCAGCTGTCCTAGCGCCTCCGGTTCCAAATTCTCCAACAAGGTTTCCAGACTCTTCCCACATGCCAATAAAGGTGGCGTTTGCTTTTATTGCTGGCCTCCAGCATACAGGCTTGCACTGTCTCTCCTTTCCCCAACCCCCTCCCCAGCTCTGCCTCTTCCCTGTTTCTCTCCAAAAGCACCACTTGCTTTCCCGCACAATCTAGGTGACAAGACACAAACCAGCATGTGGAAGGCCTGAGGTGGGCGGGACTGGCTATGTCCAGTGGCTTGTAGGAAATGCGCTGGAGCTACGCCATTTGCCTCTGACGTTTTGGACCTTGGAGTCCCTTGTTCGGTGCTCGAGGTGGGAATCCCAGCTGGATGATTCATTCTGACATGGGGGGATTGGAGGGGGTCAGTTCTCTGCTTCTCCACCTCCCACAATGTGAGAGCACAAGAGGAGAGTTTTCTACGGGATCCTGGCCCGCCCCTTTCCCCCCACCCTCCCCGCCACGCCCCATAGCCAGGAAAGAGATTTTCCGATGAGAAAGGTTATGATATAACAAGTCCGTGTTACACAACCCCACTGCTCCTCTGGTTGCTCAGCTACCCCCAGCCCCCACCAGTCATTTCTCACCATTCAAAGTAAATTGTGAGATTACTAATACAATGAAGGCTCTGGAAAGAGGAAAACTTCATATTAGGGGCCGTGATAACCTTTCATGGAGAACAGACCCCATCTTTAACACCACTTCCAATTTTAGGTTTGGGCTGAACAATAAGAAAGAGTAGAAGAAACACAGGAAAGCAGATACATCTGAAAACTCCTCTGTGACCAGAAATGTTTATCTGGAAACACCAAAGCCCTCAAAGATGGGCATTTATTCTCCCTTGCATCTATTCCCGTTTAGGCAAAATAAGCCTTATCTATTGCCCAAGTCCTTTTATAACCTTATTTTGGAAAGGTCTCCCTGGTCACACGTATCTTGAGCTGGAAAGGAAGGCAGCTGATTACACGCTTGGAAAAAAAATAGAGCCACTGAACTAAGAACAATGCAAATTATATTTATATCATTGCGGGCAGAGATGGAGATAAATGGATTTCTCACATCCATTGGGACGGAGATGGGAAGTTTCTTTGTTTCGTGGGCAATGGACATATTTTGTCACTCAGATAAAGCAGAGGCAAAGACTGAGAGGAAGTCGGTCAAAGGAAGTGAGTGATCCAGTAGCTACATATTTTGAATCAAGATCTGATGCTCTGTCCCCAGTCTGATTTTGAGCAAGTACACAGAAGTCAGTGAAGACCGTGTTGTCCTAAAGAGCACACCTGAGATAAAACATCTCCAGGGAGTTTCCTATCCAATATGCTGCCTCTTTATTCTGGCTGGCATGTACCGCTCCAGTAAAAAGCTCTGTCTACCTCTGCTGACATTGCTATGGATATAGAATTGAGCCTTCTCAAAAGATACAGATGACAACCTTTTAATGGATGTATTGTAATCCACAACGTGGAAGGGAAGGAAGAGAAAGAGATAGAGAGAAAGAGATTGAAATAAAGAACCTGCCATGGAGGCAGGCTAGGGGGGGGGAGGGAATTGGGGACATTGGTGGTGGGAAATGGGCATTGGTGGAGGGATGGGTGCTGGAACACTGTATGACCGAAATCCAAATATTAGCATCTTATGAACATCTTTGTAATTGTAGATCTCAAGGTGGTATAATAAAATATACCACCGTGAGATATCTACAAAAAGAATTGTGCCTTCTTCTTACTGAATTTTTACTTTTGATTTCAAGCTACTTTTGACTTCAAACTACTCAACTCTTTCAAAGCTATCAAACTGGGGCTGGGGGCTCGCACAGTGGGTGGGTGTCTGCCTTGATCTAGCAAATGGCAGTTTGATATCTGGCATATCATATGGTCCCCAGACCCCATCAGAAATGACCCCTGAGCTCAGAGTGAAAAATAAACCCTGGGCACCTCTGGGTGTGGTCCAAACCCCTCTCTCCCCCACAAAAAAGACAAAAGTTTCTCCTGTACCTGAATTAACTCAATATATTAGTGAGAATGTGTTGAGTTAAACAAAAATGGTTGAGGAATAGTAAAAGTGAGATGGATTAAAAAAAAAGTGGGGCCAGGCAGTGCAGAAGAGTTCAAGGGGCCTGCCTTGCACGCGTCTGGCACTGGTTCAATCCCCGGCACCGTCTGGTCCCTGAGCAGCACTGGGCATGGCCCTGAAGGACTGAGCGGAGCCCTGAGTCCACAAGCCTTTCCATAACCCGATGCCTGCATGGCCGGGAGTGCCAGACAGAGCCTTCGCGAAGGTTCCTGAGCCCTATTTGTGAACCCTCCCCAAATCAGTAAATAATAGGGAGGAGAAAGGGACAGAGGGAAGGGAATGGGCAGAAGACAGCTGAGAAGCAACAGGGGCAGGGGTCAAGAGGACTCGGGAACATCGGTGGAGTTAAGGAATGTGAGGAGCTAATTACCCAGACCACAGAGCCAACAACACTGAAATGACTAGACTCAAGCTTTAAAAACTAAACTTAAAATGTGTCTGTCCGGATGGCAGGCTGGGGCTGGAGTACGGGGTAGGAGATGGAATCTGGAAGCACTGGGGGAGGGAAGTTGATGCTAGTGGCAGGATCACTTATGGAACATTATATGTCAAAAAGCCAACTATGAATAACCTTCTAACTCAGGATGTTTTCATAAAAAAAAATCTTAAAATAAAAATAAATATATCCCCAATTTAGAACTTAAGAGATCTTTTGAGAACAAAGTTCCCTAGTGTTCATAGAAAAAATGATAAATAAATAAAGACAATTTGAATGCATTGAAACTAAAACAGAGGGTGTCTCAGACCATGCAAATGAGGCATGTGAGTGGTTGGTATATAGATGGCTCAGAAACTGTCAAGTAGCAGGATAAAATCAGGATTGAATTTCTCTCTTCACTGTGTGGCCTTGATTAATGAGTCTTCCCTCACAGCTCAGACAGAATCCCTGAATATACAAGATGACTTCAAGAGGTATGTTCAGGGCAAGGGGCAAATCAAACAGTTAGTTCTTGGCTGATTGTCTTGCACTCTAGCAAATGTCCCAGACACAATAAAAGTGAAAAGTTTATAAAGCAAAACCAAAAAGCAACCACTATGAAAATTAATATTTCAGGTATTGGGATCATGATACATTATATTTAAAATAAGCTGATGTACTGTGTTCAATAGCATAACATAATACAAAATTTAGACAACATGCCAAAAATATTTTCAAAGGACCAACTGAGTGAAAAATTTGAATGGTATAAAAGCCCACTTTGCTAGTTTAACAAGACCTAGAAAACACTAAAGAGAGAATTAGTGGACTGGATGCTGGTTTGGAAGGACACTTGTATCACTTGTATCACTTGTCTTCCCGTTGTTCATTGATTTGCTGAAGCGGGCACCAGTAACATCTGCATTCGTTGGGAATGAGGTCCACTATTGTTACTGTTTTTGGCATATCAAATATACCATGGGTAGCTTGCCAGACTCTGCTGTGGCTCTGGGTTCATCCAAGGGGCCCAGTCTTTTTCTATGTCAGAGCATCAACCATCCGGGGCCCACGGGGCAGAGCCCTGGGTGTAGACAAGTCTGTCTCCTGTCTGCCACCTGTGGATACAGATGGGCACCACTGCCACACCTGCAACACCTCAAGGGGCAGGTGGCAAGAAGGACACATGTATAATTATTAGAAATAAAGAGTTAAAATGAGAGAGAATAAGTTAGCAGGAATACACTGGAAAAAAAAGGCATAAACGCATGAGTGAGTCAGATTCAGATTAGAAAAATTTGGTCAGAAACAAGCCCCTGACAAAAATGATGGATGAAATGTTTACTACTCGGGGAGATAATATAGGCTATTATTATACTATCACTTTAGTATTAGTATATTTAAGTGATAAATCGTATAGATAAATAGTATATAAAATAATTTAAAAAAAATAGAACCTCAGAATGAAAAAAAGAGAATAAAACATGTAAGAAGCTAAATGAAAAGGATACAGGCAAATACAAAGGGTTGTATAGGGAATTGTCAGGGAAAGAGCTAAGGTTTCTCTGGATCCTGACATTTGTGTGTGAAGACACGCCACATGAGACCCTAAGGAAGGGCCGTTGATGTCCACTAAACCTCACAACTCTATAGTACCATCACAAGGTGATGAACATTGTTCTTTATAATATTATTTTGTATTCTTTATTTGTCCTCACTTTGTAGTCTTTGGGCTACACCCAGTGGTGTTCAGGTCTTACTCGTGACTCTGTGCTCAGTGATCACTCTTGGTGATGCTTTGAGGACATAGGCCCACCGTCACGACCCCTACTTGGTGATCAAAGTAATCTGATCAAACTGGAGTTGGTTACATTCCAGAGAAGCACCTTAGACCCTTACTAATCCTCTAACCCCTTCTTTTCAATTCTTGCTTTCTATGCTTGGTATGTTCTCCTTATATTATTTCCTGTCAAGTTCAGAGGATTTTGAAGTACTTTATTAAATAATTTTCATAAAGGCTTTACCAACTTAAACGACTACCAACAATGTAGGAGTCTGTGGATTTCTCAGCACAATTTCTTAATCACATTATCCCATATTCCTTAATAACATGATGTTGGGGATAAGTCGGAAGCTAAATTTTTGATGTGGTTATAGTTATTAAACACTGACTCATTTATTGCCTATTTGTATTTCTTCTGTAGGAGATCTCTTTATGTATTGTATTATTTCCTTAAATAAACAATATGTTTTTTCTAACTGACTTTAAAGCTCCTAACTGTTAAGAGTATTGACATTTCATCTGCACAAAAATGTAACATTTCAAGTTAAGAGTTTGCTTTGCTATTATGAAATATAAAATCTTTGAAATATATAGGGGTAAGCATATTTTATATTGTCATTTAGGACCTCCTTGATATAAATATCACTTTAACAATTTATACTAAGTTTAAAAAATTATACTATTTAACAATTTATACTAAGTAAAAACTATTTATACTAAGTAAAAAATTTTAAGTAACCCATACTTATTAGTAAAATTGATCATCATATTGATGCTTACTTAATTGCAGGAAATCTAATCACCCCATAGATAATAATAGTGTTATTCAAAGTCTCAAATAGAAGGCCAGAGGGATTACTCAATGGGTAATGCACAAGCTTCGCATGCAGGAAGCTCAGGTGTGATCCGCAGCTCCACATGGTCCCTGAGAGGGTCAATCTTCAAGTACAGAACCAGGAGTAAACCCCAGGCACCATGAGGTATTGGCCCAAAAACAAATTTGTAGAGTATTTCAAATATAATATTAAGCATCTTTTAAAGCATATTTGAAAAAAATATGCTGTGTTCAGTGATCATAAAACCCTATTATGCAGGAAAGAAAGGCATTATTTAAAACTGTTCCTAGTTGAAAAAAAAGGGAGGCATATCTCTCTAAATGCAATCATAAAAGAAGAAAACACATGAGTACATTACCTGATTTCTTTAGGTCATAAGATCATCAGTAATTTTTATTTTCTTCACATAGAGTGCTTCTTACTTTGAATGTAAGAAGTAGGCTAGGAATTCCAGGAAATACTTAATATAATTCATTTAATATAATTCATTTAATATAATTCATAATATAATTCATCGTCAGAACTCCACCCAGCAGACCAGCCCATCACAGCGCCGGCTCCGCGGCAGCTGCGGCCTGCGCGCTCATCAATAAATGCTTTATTTGGAGGTGTTTAAAAGAGTTTGCCTCCCCACTCGGCAAGCCTGGCAAGCTTCTCGTGTTGTATTTGATATGCCAAATTCAGTAACAATTATATTAGGTCATTCCCATGACCTAATATAATGGTTTGAGGCTCTTTATGTTCCTGTAGCAAGCCGATGCCCCTGGCTCTACTGGCATGAGACAGGACATATGGAGATATTACTGGTGCCCGCTCTACCAAATAGATCATCAACGGGAAGATCGTAATCGATCGTGAATTCATTTAAACTACTCCTACTTGGTGATCAAAGTAATTTAAAGTCAATTAAACTGCATTAAGTGCCGAGGTTAAACAGAAAAAGTGACCAACAAAAATGCCAGAAACTTAATCCCCAGAATTTGTCACTATGTTAATTTGTACTGCACAAAATTTTTTTTTCTTTCTAGAATTTAAATTCTTTCTGGAATTTAAAGGAAGGAGAATACCCTGAAGTATCCAGATGTACCCTACAGACCACATAGATCTAAAATGTGTGTGTATCTGTGAGAGAGAGAGAGAGAGAAAAAGGAGGAGGAGGAGGAAGAAGAGGAGGAGGAAGAGAGGAGGAGGAGGGAGGAGGAGGAGGAAAGAGGAGGAAGAGGAAGGGGAGGGAGGAGGAGGAAGAGGAGGAAGAGGAGGAAGGGGAGGAGGAGGAGGAAGAGAGGAGGAAGAGGAAGGGGAGGAGGAGGAGGAGGAAGAGGAGGAGGAGGAGGAGAAGGAGTAGGAGGAGAAGGAAGGAGAGAGGAGGAGGGAGGAGAGGAGGAGGGAGGGAGGAGGAGGAGGAGGAGGAGGAGGAGGGAGAGAAGGAGGAGGAGGAGGAAGAGAGAGGAGGAGGAGGAGGAGGAGGAGGAGGAAGAGGAGGAGGAGGAGGAGGAGGAGGAGGAGGAGGAGGAGAGAAGAAGAAGAAGAAGAAAGAAGAAGAAGAAGAAGAAGAAGAAGAAGAAGAAGAAGAAGAAGAAGAAGAAGAAGAAGAAGAAGAAGAAGAAAAGAAGAAGAAGGAGAAAGAGGAGGAGGAGAGAAGGAGAAAGAGGAGGAGGAGGAGGAGAAAGAAAAGGAGGAGGAGAAGAAGGAGGGAGAAGAAGGAAGAAGGGGAAGAAGAGGAAGAGGAGGAGAAAGAGGGAGAGAAGGAGGGAGCAAGTTAATGGGTCTATGGAAAATAAGGAAGAAAATATTTGAAGCTAAGACCTCCCTTGGCTGACTTGAAAAATGATTTCCGGTTTCCAGCTGATTTTCAGCCAACGAGCAGCAGAATTCCGACTCTACAGAGAACTACGACACTGTGCTCCTAAGCAATGGAACTAGTCTCACACACACAGACACTGAGGTGAGCAGGCATGTGCAGGAAACACACCACCATGCAGGTCAACACACACTAATGCCATTTCAATACAAGAGGGACCCTCAGTCCTACAACAACAAGGGACAGAATCTGACCAATAATCTCCAGGAGACTTCCCTCAGAGCGAGGAGGCCCTGCCGAGTGAGACACATGAGACAGGCCCTCTGCCCTTGGGACTCTAGGTTGGCAACTGTCAGTCGTTTTCAGCCTCCAGATTTGCAGAGATTTGCTCAGGCAGTGCTGATGCAAATGTATAGAAATTGCCGGGGATGCTGGTGATTTCTAGAAGAGTCAGATAATGGTGGTCCAAGGCCTGAGGAGATTGATTCCTAAGTAGATACATTCGGCTAGCAAGGTGCTCATGTCATTTCCCGTTATGGTGAGCAAGTGAATATTCTGATGGGCTTGAAACAAATATAAGCTTTATGCCTAATACCCTCAAGCAATTAAAACACTGCTTTGGGGGCTGGAGCCATAGCCCAGCAGGTAGGGTGTTTGCCTTGCACGCAGCCAGCCCATGCCGGCCTGGGTTCAATCCCGGCATCCCATATGGTCCCCCGAGGACCGCCAGGAGTAATTCCTGAGTGCAGAGCCAGGAGAAACCCCTGAGCATTGCCGGGTGTGACACAAAAAGCAAAATTAAAAAAAATAAATAAATAGATAGATAGATAAATAAATAAATAAATGAATAAATGAATGAATGAATGAATGAATGAATGAATAAATAAATAAATACATAAAACACTGCTTTGGACAAAGAATTCTTTGGCCTACTTATCTTTGACTTACATAGTTTGATTTTTTGTTTGTTTTTATTTAGGGACCACACCCAGTGGTGCTCAGGGCTTACTCCAGTCCTTAGTGGTGCTCAGAGGACCATATGGGATATCTGAGATTGAAACCGGGTCGGCCGAGTGCAAGGCAAATACCCTCCCGCCTGTTCTATCACTCTGGCCCTGACTTACATGGTTTAAATTAAGTTTTAAATACTGAAGTCATGGTTCATGTTGGCTATTGCAATTATGCTGTGGCCAAACAGGAAGACAGTTTCCAAGATTTGAGATTGTCAAGCATAGTAAGGAAGGAAGGCCTCTATCTATACCCAGATCAGTGAAAATCAGCAAAAAGGCACTTTCATATCACAACATCAACATCCAAGCGGAGATAAGAAGCAGTTTATCCAGTTCTTTAAAACACGATGGACTTCCGATCAGGAAGATAAAATATGGGGGCTCCCACTTGCTTTTTGTTATAGATTTTCTAGACAGCAAGAGACCACGTTGACTCTCTGAGTTCCCTTCAAAGCAGTATTTTCTGGATCCAGAGGACGGCCGTCGTTTCCAGAAGAATGGAGGCTGAAGGTGTAGCTTCCCCGAATGAGCAGAACAATAAACGGAACAAAATGAATAGAATTTTGGGGCCTGTTGATTAAAAAGTCTGGAAGACAAAGAGATAATCATGGACCGTTTGTAGAAGCTATTCCCATGGAGTAATCAATTGTGTCAAAAACACCAGGAGAGAGGGAAAATAATGTGAATATGATGATGACTCCTAAGTAGATACTCCTTTGAAGATTGTTTTGCAAACTTTAAAAGAGGTGTTGGCAGTTTGCGGACGGGCGCTAAAAGAAGTCTCAGCATCGATACCTCTCCTGAGGTCTGAGCATCAGTCAGCAAACTCCCGGGCAAAGAAGCTGTTGAAGCTCCCTGTGAAAAACAAACGCTGTCTCCCTAACCATGGAAGTGTATAGCCATCGCGTTGGTCTCACTGAATGCTTCCCTGAAATGCAAAGGGGAAGATCAGAGAGCCCTATATGCAAATTGAACCCCAAACATCAACAAGGATCTAATTCCATGGTACCATCCTCTGAGGGATGAAAATAATAGGAAGAAAAGAAGTTTATGAACTCTGCGTTCCAGCATACGCTGGATACAAAAGAGTTTAGCTGTCCTTCTAGAAAACAAAAATTAATTTTCTTTGGCCAAATTAAAATTAATTAAAATTATGCAATGTTGCCCTTGTGTTAATTTTAACGGTGAGGTTGTTGTGATTTAAGGCTACAATTAGTTCTAGTGTTTGAAAGAGAAGCTCTGTAATCGAGACAGGACATTTTAATAATCCTGGTTATAAACATTTAATACATCATCTTTAGGGACTCACAAACACATTGTAATTAACTTTTACAACTGAAATAAATCAGATTGCATTAGCATATTGCAAAGGAAAAAATCATTTGCATGATTGAAAACAGCTTCAGAAAATTATGTGTATCCGGCTTCATACAGACACAAGCTCAACTTTTTTTCAGGTTTCCTATTTGTTTGTTTAGTTTGGGGACCACATGCAGAGGTTCCTGGGGTTTATTCCTGGCTGTGAGTTCAGGGATCACTCCTGGCTCACTCCTGGAGACCACACGGGATATCGGGGCCTGAACCCGGGGAGCAGTGAGCACAGCAAGTGCCCCGGTTCTTGTATAGAGATTATTTTTAACACATCAGCTTTGGATACTTTAGCTAATTATAGATTTTATTTTAAAAGGAAATATCCTGGTTCTGAAGAAAGAGAACAAGCTATTCTGTGACAGCCAGACTATGTCCGTGCTTACTGTGAGCTAAGTGGGGGTGTGGGGACAGTCAAGTGACAAGGTAGTAAGCACTTGCTCTGTAGTTACTGCTATGCTCTAAGTAAACTATGCGGAGTAAATTAGTTTTTGCACTCATGAGTCTCGAACTAAAAATTATTAGCTGAGAGGAAGCGGCTTAATATTGAGTAACAAATACCCTACATTTAAGGTCTGCTCTGCTGCCCCGAACCCCCACACTCCTCTCTCTTTACCAATAACAATGTTCTCATTGAGGTCTATGTTTTACAACAGAATTAATAAGCAACCTACAGGCTACACTGCCACACGCCCCCCCACCTGCCACTACCCCTCCACTATTGTCCCCAGGTCCTTTTTTACACCCCTGCATCAACTCTGAGTTGCTTCTCTTGGCAGCACTCACTTGCACCAGCAGTTCTCTGGCCTTGTTTCTTTATATTCCCCACACCACCAAAGAGATCATCCTGTATTTGCTTTTTTTTTTTTCCTTACCCTTTTGGCTCACACTCATTGATGCTCAGGGTATTACTCCTGACTCTGCACTCAAGAATTAGTTCTGGTAGTGCTCCGGTGACCCGATGGGATGTCGGGATTGAACCTGAGTTGGCCACATACAAGGCGAATGCCTGCCTGTAGTACTATCACTCTGGCCCTGACGTTTTCCTTCTGACACGCTTTGTTAAACACGAGCTCTCCGTTAAAGCAACATTCTGCAGTTTCATCCAAGTCATATCAATGTGGAAGGTTTTGTCTGTTCTAAGAGTAGGACAAGTACTCCACGGTGTGTACGGAGACATCTCACCACTTCTTTATCCAGTCATCTGGTGTCGGCATTTGTGTTGTTTCCAGTTCTAGGCTGGAGTAAATAATGAACATGGGTGAGCAGACAGCCATCCATAAATGTATTGATATACTTGGACAGGTAGCCAAGGAATGGAATCACTGAAGCACATGGTAGTTCCATAGAACACTCTTTAGAAGACCCCAGATTGTTTTTTGTGGATAATGAGCCCAAGGAAAATCCCATGAACAGTGACTAAAAGTTCCTTTCCACCACACTACCACTAACTCTTGTGGCTTCAGGGTTTCTTAAGAAAGCTCTTTCTCACTGACATATTGATTTGTGTTTCAAGGATAATAATGATAAGCAATTTTTCCAAATGCCTGTTGGCCCTCTGTCTCCTTGAAGAAAGTTTAAGCTCCTCTTCCTAATTTTTTTTCCAGGAGGGGTTTGGTTCAGTTGTTATTGAACTTAATGTGTATTTTACATACATTGGACCCCAACCCTTTCCTGAGTAGATGAGCTGTGGTTTATAAAATGACTGTACACAGACTCATTGGGAACACAAATGTGAAATACCTTCTCATCATTAACATCGGCTCTAACGTTTACCAGACCCATTTCAGCTCAAGAGCACTGCAGTCCACTTGAGTGGGCCAATGGCATAGACAATTTTTTGGCTCTGACCATTTCTTTAATCTATTGAGCAACTTTTGGTGCCCAGGGAGTTAATAAAAACCCAGTTTTTTTTCACCACATTTACTGAAATTGAATATTCGTTCACTACTTAGTATGAAGTGGGGTTGGGTTCCAGGCCTCTGTTTCACCATCTGTAGAATGTGGATGCACTGAAGTGTTACTGTGAGGATTAAATGAGGTCGCGTGTGCCATTCCTCTTGAGAGCTGTCTGGAGCACAGAACGGGGCTCAGTAAGTATTAGTGATTATCACTACAATTATTAGTTCTGTGGGTTAATCTTAGGTCAAGACCTAAGAGCAGAAAAGAAATAAGTTCATTACTGTCAGGGAGTTAGTGGCTTCACTACACAAGATTCACCAGGGGCTTCTTCCAAATATACAGTATTGTTTCTACCCTTCCTTTCACTTATTCAATGACTGTCACTGTATTTAAAACATTCCCAAGCATGCCAGAAAGGAAGCACCAAGCCCAGACACACAGAGCACACCTAGAAGGCACGGAATTGTCAGAAACCTCAACCAGTTATGAAATCAGAATCCGCACAACCACTTACAGATTCCACGCGTTACCTCTCAGAGCTTCTAGACCACTCTCTGCCTCACCTGCTCCCCCTGCCTCCACCCGAGGCAGAGGAGGGCCAGAGAGAGAGAGAGTGGTGGGGGGAGTGAGAAAACAAGGCCTGGGAGAACAGAGATCACACAGAGATAGAGAGACAGCACGAGAACATGTAACAGATCCCAAACAGAGTGGGCGTAAGTCACCACTGGCAGGTTGATTTTTGACTGAAAGTAAGGTAACGTGAAGTTTGGGTAATAACGTTGACTCCTTATATTGAAGCTGTTTCCAGGAATCCAGAAAACAATCCTTTCTTTCAAAGGAAATTAATAGTTCAGGCCTAAGGGAGGTTGGCACCTGTTTGAAAGGCCGTGGGTGGAAGTTTTCTTGTCTAGGCGACGTCGCCCGACGGCAAATTAAACTGGCCATGGTCATTCGGAGTGAGGCAGGGACAGCTTAATTTCATTCAGGCTGTTTTAACACAAGAGCTGAGCAAGGGTTCCCTGCGAAGTGAACATTTCTGTTTTCCATGTAAGCTTGTTTGAGCTCAACAGGCAAGAAAGAGCGAGGGAGCCAATCCGTTCCCGAAAGCTCTTCGCTTGCCTTGTCCTAAAGGAGAACGAGCGCGGGTTTCATACCAGGTCCTCAATCTCTTTGTAAAAACTCTATGGACTCCCTAATGGGGGAACTCCTCATTTCTCCTGAGGCTATAGTTTATTGACTTAAAAGAGCAGTAGCTTAATTAAGAGAAGAAATGAAGCCTATTGCATAATTAACCGGACATTTACCTAAAATCAATAATCTAATCGCCGCACACCTACATCAGGGATAACGTGCATCCTATTGACAACAATTCATTTACATCTACATGTTAACAAGGTGATTGGTGGTTTGCTTAAGAGACTAACAGATTTGTAAAAGTGATAATTTATTGAACAATCAATTACTCTTTTGAGAAGAGCCATGAAGAGCCAGGGTCTGTATGAAAGGTCAGATGCACCCCTTTGTCTCCCTTAACTCTTTCTCATTAGCACAAAGATCCTTAGACAATAGGTGCAAGTTTATTTTAGTGCTGTCTTTTTTGGATTTGCTCATTTCAAAGGGGATCAATACACACATTTGTAAATATATTCATCACTAATTCAGACCTGCATCCTCTCTGTACAAAGAGATTTCTAAAGTCTGAGCTGGGATTTTTCCCTTTTATAGATGTATCCAGCAACACTCTGGGTTTATGGCAATGAGAAGAAATGCTTTTTATCTAGAAAAATAATTTTACATTTATCTAAGAATATGAATCCAGTGGGGGTTAAGGTTTTGACTGAATTAAGGATCTCAAATGCCCAAGCTTCCCCAGAGTTTACGCTAATCTTTTCATCCCACACAGATGGGTGTAAGCCTTAAGGTACATCCTATTTTATGACTGTTCTCAAATCATTTGATTTCTGAAAAATATTGTGCCAGCTTAGCATGAAATTCTTTTGCATTCACTTTCAATCTTGACTATCATTTAAATTCTCAGAGCTTTTTTTTTTTACAATGGAAATTCTAATGAATTAAAAACAAACTCTAGAACAATTTTGATACTGGCCTGATTCTAGGTAGGAGCAACAGGTTAAGCATCCAACAAACTGCCTAAGATTCAGCCTCCCAAGTTGTGTTTATCAAGCAGGCACCCTTCGAGGCCCCAGGATATTTCAAAGGGGGCCCCAAGTGACAATCAAGTAAATGGCCTGGGATTGGGGGAGTGTGTAGTGCAGGGGATTAAGCCTACTGGGCAGAGTGCAAAGCATGTGCCTTAAGAGATGAACTAGGTTTTCAGCACTGTCACTGAGGTTTTTTTTAAGATAATTTTTTTGGGGCGGAGTGATAAGCTAGCTGGGAGGGCGTTTGCCTTGCACAGCGGTCGACCCGGGGTTCGATCCCGGCATCCCATATGGTCCCCCGAGCTCCGCCAGGAGTAATTCCTGAGTGCAGAGCCAGGAGTAACCCCCTGAGCATCACCAGATATGAACCCAAAAAAAGCAAAAAAACAAAACAAAAAAATTAAAATAATTTCTTATCAAAGCAAGGAACAGACCAGGAGGGTCCAGGAGTCACAAATGCACAAATATTAAAATGTCCAGGAACATTTTCCACTGAAGAATTACCCAGACTGATTAAAGAGATTTCAAATAGGAAGATTATTAGTAAGATTCAGCAGGAGGAAAAAAAATCCCAATATCCCAATGAGTTTGGGAGGGATTTTTATGTGTTCACTCCCTTCACACTGATTTAGAGATACATTTGGCCTAAGTCTAAAGCATTTCATGACCACTCTTCCAACACATAGACACACACACACACACACACACACACACACACACATTTTCTGGATCTCTACACAGCACTATACTTGGAGGTTAAATGGGAAAGCACTTTAGTCCAAAATAATAATGCTTTTACTTTTCTCATAGATATTTTTATGTTTTCCACTTGATGAACATTTCACTAGTGAGCAGAGAGAAACAAGGAAGGCTCATGAGCTGCCGGCAGAGTTAGCCTCGCTCCTAATGTCATCTAAGACATGTAAACAATACTGACTATTGAAATGAACTTTTAAAGTCTGTTCATGAGACATGCACACATGGCCCACACCTCTCTGCTTGAGATGTAGACTTGGATCCCTTTGGGGGTGCATTTCCACATTTGGGCAACAGGGTCTGCCTGTGCGTTCATGTTTGGAATGTGGACAGGCCATTTCCACCCTGAAGAACCCATGTTCTCTCTTGAGCAAGCTACATCTGTCTCTCCTTTCAGCCCCAATAAACTTATTTTACTTAAGAAATTTCTTCCCCATTACATTTCTTGTTTTGTTTTTGGTGGCCACATCCAGAGATGCTCAGGGGTGATTCCTGGCTCTGCCCCTCAGGAATGACTCATGGCGATACTCAGGAGACACTATAGGATACCGGGCTAGAACCTGGGTTGGCTGCATGCAAGGGAAATTCCCAACCCACTGTGCTATTGCTCTGGCCCTCTCATTAGATTTCTGACTGTCTTGCTGCTATCCTCCAGCTTATGGCCAAAGAAACTTCTTTTCTTTCTTTTTATGGGGGAGGGGGGGCTTTGGGGCCACACCTGGTGATGTTCGGGGGATTACTTATGATTCTGCCCTCAGGAATCACTCCTGGCAGTATTCTGGGGATCATATGGGATGTTGGGGATTGAACCTAGGTTGGCTTCCACTTAAGGAAAGTGCCCTCCCAGCTGGACTATCCCTCCAGCCCCAAAAGAAACTTTCCTAACTCACAGCTTGTATTGAGACATTCATGGGCTAAGTTCAGGATATAAAATCAGGCCAGGAGCTCTTGTAATACAGTAGGAAACTAGTTTTAAATAGAAGAGGCGGGGAACCCTTCCATGTTCTGTGTTCATATCCCAACAGGCAAGTCAAGCAAAAGCAGGGAAGCACTGACCCACGACGAGATGCAAAGTCAAGCACCAGCAGGAGAGTTGCAAAACTGAGCCAGGCTAGAAGCACTGATGCCATGACGCCAGATAAGGGACAGGATCGTGGCCCATGGAGGGCTCAAACAAATGTATCTGATTAAGAATGAAGGATGGACAAAACCCACACGTCACAAAAACTCCTGAACCCAGCCTGGGGAGAACATTTCCCTTGAAGAACGTTGTAATATCTGCAAGAAAAGTTCCACCTACTCTTTGACTTCCTCTCACTTACAAGTTTTCACTCCCGGGGACAGCCACATCACTGCCAGAAATAAAGCCTGCAAAATCTTGGTTGTCTTCTTGGATCTTTCATCTTGGGAAAGTCCAAGAAGAAAGAAGACTCTAGAGGACCTTCCATCTTAGAAAGGTCCAAAGAGAAGGACTCCGGAGGACCTTCCATCTTGGGAAGGTCCAAGAAGAAGGAAGACTCTAGAGGACCTTCCATCTTAGAAAGGTCCAAAGAGAAGGACTCGGAGGACCTTCCATCTTGGGAAGGTCCAAGAAGAAGGAAGACTCTAGAGAGACCTTCCATCTTAGAAAGGTCCAAAGAGAAGGACTCGGAGGACCTTCCATCTTGGGAAGGTCCAAGAAGAAGGAAGACTCTAGAGG